>JARFOC010034705.1:0-27103 GCA_031763485.1 Osmoderma eremita
AATCATTGCTAATTTAACCGAATCTGTAGCATTAATAATAAGAAAGTTAGCAATAGTGCCCTGAAATTTTTGAACACCCTGTACATTACAATCTAATTAGTAAATAACAGAGTAGGAATAGTGACGCTAATTCCGTATAGAGGGAGATAATTATATCTCGGTTGTACAATAGGTTTGTTCGATTTGGACAAAGGGTTATGTAGCCAAACCCATGCACAGGCGCAGTAATATCGTAAGTCCTTTATCTACAGTAGTATATAAGTAGAGTTGCTTAATTTGTGCCAACAGCCAGTGGCGGGCGCATAAAAGTATACACATAAAATAAGTCAAAAATAAATTGTAACAAACACTTACCAACATAAGGGTCTTCTGTGAAATTTCTGCTATAAATTGTGTAACTTTGTCTAACATTGGTCGTTTTCTCAACGAAATAGTATTTAAAGTTATACTGAAGGTTGTATGGAATCTACGCCACTATCCGTTGGTGCTAGTGAACAACTCTGGTAATAAGCGGTAAATGCACTGAATTAGAGCAAGAGATTTGATAAAATCTCTTCTCTACAATCGTCCTTCCTTAAATACAACCTACGAAAATGTCTAATAAAAGCAGCAGAACAGATGCTGAAATGATTTGACCACATTACCATCACATATAGGTACCTATTCTAATTCATCTCTTCAGTAGGTTTTTTCTCATCGCTAATTAAACGTATTTAAGACAACGCATTTAAAATAATTACAGTCAAAGATTGTTCAAACTACGTATTGCTACTAACCTAGTAATCTATAGCTGAAAATATTATAGTACTTACCATTAGATTAGTTATGCTTCAACTCTAATGTTAATATGTAGTCTTCATGGGATATCTGTCATCCTGGAAAAACGAATATCTATTTTTTATTTAATATTAAACATTCACTAGTTTTAGTAATAACTACAAGAATCACATTTCAAAAAATCGTGCATATACAGTGTAAGTTTTCACATTTGCGCAGATTCCGTAAAGCTACAGCAGTTTACATATGGCGCAGGAATTTCTTCTGTGATGCTATTATTTTACGAAGCTTTATAATTTTAACATGCTTTGTTTTACTGTAACAATTTATATACTTAAACTAAACTTGTTAAATTATAATAAGGAAATGTAAAATGTAGGATTATAAGAATAATATGATTCGTTTGCCTTCCTTTAAGATAAAATTGTGGTTGTTTACAAATACTACAGAAATTAAAATGACAAAATAACTACTCAGCGACTCTTTCAAATCTTTTTATTTCCGCTATTCCCGTCTCTCAGCCTAATTGGATAGCAATTTATTCCTCGTTTTGTACATAGCCGCCGTTTCTCCCCAGCATCGACTTCCGTCTACAACAACGATATTTCTCAGAAAATCGTTCGATGGTAATTCAACAAACGCCCAGAAAAGGTAAATAAATAAGACAAATAATCTTAATTGCTTTTTTCGTGTTTCTGCGGTCGGCAACTTCGCTCGAAGAAGATCGATTCGGAGATAAACGGGAAAGCAAAGGAGAAAAGGGAGGCGAAAGAAAAATAATAAAATTATAAACCGGCCCTTAAGCTGTCAGATCACATCCTTCTAGTATCGAATAAAGTTGGGGAGGGAATACCGCAGGACGATGGAAGAGTGAAATTGCGGACGGCAAAAGCAACATCTGTAAATGACAGCGAACGCCCGTCCTTTTTTGGCACCACATCGGAACTGGTCAGAGAGCTGCGGTAGTACAGCACGGAAACTGTTGACCGAGATAAATATTTAATATATCTGAGGGGCATCGGATACCGGCGGAAATGAATTCAGTAACTGCTGGCATTAATATCCAGGTAAGCAACAATATTTTTTATTAAAAGAAAAAAAATGTGAGCAACTTACGCATTTATATCGAATAAAGTTACTAATACATAGGTACTATATAGGAAATTCCACATATTACAATTGAATTAATTAATACATATGTTTCGAGAGCAAGTGGGCTCCCATTGTCAATCAAGTTATTACTGATACTAGTCCACAGTTCTTTCAATTGTTCATAAAAGTAAAAATGCAAAGTTTTCTATACATTTGTAGAAAAGTTTAAATGTTTATGTATTTACTGTCATTATTTATTTGTATTTCCAATAAATATAGTACTGTAAACCAGCAAAATTTATATAAACTAACACACAGGCACAATGAGCAATTTACTAACTATTTACGTGGTAAAACCTTGCGAGAAAAATATAAATCCAATTCTGAGATCATGAAACAAAACAATGTGCGCAATTAATTTGTATTCACACTGAACTGATTACATTAGAAATTTCTAAAATACTATCATGAAAAACCGGAAAAGGTGTATTTTAGTTGGAATTTGAAATAAATTTACATAAAACATCTGCCGAGTAATAGTAGTGCATTATGAATTTATGATAGATATACACGTATGCCAACATCGGAACGGGGGATTGCTTTGGTAATGCCATGCGATACAAGAGAATGAAGAGGTAATGCTAAGTAGGAAAATAAACAACGATTCTTATTAAATTAAACAACGGAAAAATAACCTGTACAATTATACAAAATAAATTGAAATTCCAGCAGTTACTGTATGGAGGGTTGGAAAATACCCCCATCCACGACCAAACAATAGCCGAATGTATCGTAAAACTCCCGACTCACTGCCACGAGATTTCTAGGGGTTATTGTCGCAAAAATTCTCAACAGTTCTATTTGCAACTGTTGCAAGCTCGCTATTGTTGCAAAGATTTTGTTTGACATAACACCACAGAAAGAAAATTGCAGGGATTGAGGTCGGGTGATCGAGATGGCCATTTTATCGTATCCTTCCCGGCAATAGCACGATTAGGAAAGATGTTCTCTAAAAACTAAAAACCGTCTTGCATAAACCAAATTGCATCAAAATCGAGGTTAACTTGATGGACAGCGAGAATAATTTGCGTTCGTAGCAAATCCAAATATTTCATTACATTGAAATTTCCATTCAAATCGATAACAAATGGTCGTATAACGTTATCACCCAAGATACCCGCCCAAACGTTAACTTTTTCGGAATACTGAGTCCATACACTGAGGATCAGATGTTGATTTTCTGGAGACCAATATCGCACGACTAAGGGATTATGCTTGCCATGACGTGGAAAGGAGGACTTGCACCCCGGTGAGTGCTGAACATACGTGTATAGTAATACAATAATACGACTAAAATACAATGAAGAAATCTCGTGATGGGAGAGCCAGAACATTTTTTCAATGAAAGTATATTATAACTTATAAGTATTATATTAGATTAAAAGTCAAAAAGCAAAAGCCCTCCTAATTGAAAAACATATTTTTTAAGACAATTCCATATTTATATGTGTGTATTTATGAAAGGTGCGAAGGTGGTCCGAAAATAAACGAAACCTTTTCTTGAAACACACTCAATCAATAAATTATCATTTAACTTTCTTTATGTCTAAAATAAATAATATAATGAAATCTACAGGCTCACACTAAAATCACTTTTCAGAACAAACTAGTCGAAATGGTATTTTTTGCTTTAGCCGCACTATTTCAAGCAACCGCCACTGCATCGAATATTATTTTATAATCTAAGTTATTTAGTTCCATGTATAATCACAAAATACCCTAAACATATCCATAGACTTCCTCGTCTATATTTACAGACTACTAACCCTTCCACCATAGACTCAAAAACGTATAAAGGTGTCTCAAAACTTTGCAATTACCAATTAGTTTATAATACACCTGAAGACGAGTTTTGTTTTCGACAGTATATCCTCAGAATATGAAAGTACTAAAATTGATGAAGTAACGGTTGAGAACTGGGTAGAAGATATAATTAGTAGGCAACCCAAGAAGTGTATTGTAGTGAAAATAATGATTTTGTTATGATGTTTTCATAATGCTTTAGTAAATCTTCGAGTGAGTTTACAAAATGTTCGTTAAACTGTGTATAGTTACACGCTTATGGATTACAAGTTATTTGGACGGAGTTTCGCTTTGGTTTCCCATCTCTTTATGCGTAACGCAAGTATCTTCTGTTGTTTGCGTTTAATAATTTATTGTATACACGAACACTTCTTATAGGTACAGTATCTCTATTAATAATAATAATAATCTTTATTAGAGACAAAGTTTCAAGTCACAAAGAGAGAGAGAGAGAGCAAATATAAAAAGAAAACACAAAGTAATTATGAAAAAATACTCAGATCAGCGTCCAAGTATTCTTTTACATTTATAAAAATAAAAATGCTGCTTAATCCTTAAGAAAACATTGTTCTATGTTTTCAGAACAAAAAAGCAAGTTTTCTCGTATGAATTTAATAAAATATCCGTAAATATTTAAATGTAGTAGGTAATTCATGAAAGGACTCGTAGAACCAAAGAATCTCCAAAGCAATCATTAAGCAACTCAAAATTATATTGTAAGCAGTGCAGTGATAGTTATTGATTTTGTTAGTGTAGTTAAGCTGTCTTGTATTCGGGCTGTATAATTTACTTTATGTTGATACTGTTTACTGTACTATGCAATGCTGTTAATAAATATGCAGATATACACCAAGTGGTTTGAAATTGATGGAGCAATTTGAAAGACATTGTAGCTCATTATTAATGAACTATTGACGAAATATTCAATTTAATAAATTTTAATTTATTTCGCTGACATAACAGTGCAACAGCGTTTTCAAATTAAGCTTTAGTGTTTAGTTTCAGTAATAATTAGATTGGATTTGTTTAGGTTATTCACCACTATAGGGTCAAATTATATATCAATTTAGGTACATATAATAATTGCACACGAACCTACATACGAACGTATACAGTATGTTAACCGTCACTATTATTTAGTCTATGTACAGTGGCTCCAGCCAAAATGTAGCACCTCTGGCCGGCCGTTTCAGGCTTGGTGTGTAATTGTGTATATTTATGTTTTATTGGCTGGAGTAAAGATCAACATGTTTTTAGAAATCCCAACTGGGTACACGGGTTTTCTAGTAGGTAATTTGGAAGGATTGAATAACGAATGAATGAACAACACAGTAAGTCGGATTTATGCAGATTTTAAAATTGCATTATGAAACAATTAAGGATTAAAGGATTGAACGGTGCCCAGTTGGCCTATGGCACATTTATAATTTTTAACAATGATTGCCAATACAAATTTCATTTACATTATAATTTTTGGCTAAATTTAAATTTGTAAATATGATTGAGGATGAAATATTTTTTCAAAATACTTGGGTGGCAGCTACAGATATTTTCGAAAATAGAGGTTATGTAATATCTATGCAATTATATAATTTCAATTTCTGCAATAATTACAGATAATTTGTTTTTATTATAACCCATTTAATGGCAGAGGCCTGTTTATTACAGGTTGGTAAGTTTACGATATAGATGACGGAAGTATCAGGTTAGAAGATTTGTTTATTTTGAATTATTGTAACTCAGATAGACTTGGATCTTAGCCCCTTGAACATTTGCCAAAGGAGTAATGAAAACCACTGAAGACTTCACTCTGAGAGCGACGCTCGGGATTCGAACTCATAGTAGTTTAGTAGGCGAGTCGCCAAGCATCGGCGTATCTATGGATCAATCAACTGCCCATGAAAGGTAATAAGATTCATAAAACCGGAAAGTAGTTGATAGAAATATGCCACGAGTCGAAGTGCTGTTCTTAAGCAACTGTAATTTCATGATTAAAGCTCCGCTTAAAATTAACGCTTCAAAGAGTTGCAAGTCATCCTCGTATCGAACCGCAGAAGCGTCTAATTTCGAAGTAAGAGAGAAAAGGACGAAATGGAGGCAGAGAGAAAAAGGCAAAAAGAAGTTATCGTCGAAGTCGTTATTTATGAGAAAAACTTTCTTTGACAGGCATGAGGGATGTCCTCGTCCCGGGTACAACAACTGAGATGGAAAAGAGTAGGTGAAATCGAGGGAAGGCGTCGGGACGCGCTTAAATGTGACTGACACCTGAATGTTTAAATGAACCGGAGATTGCGATGTTTGACTTTTGATTGGGGTCTTTTCTTTCCACTTGCAACCGAGTTCGATTACGTAGAACCAAAGTCAGAAACTCTAGCAGTGATAAGCGATAGGCCGTTTTTCTTTTTCTTCGATTTCGTGACACGCGTGATTCATAACTGTAATGGTTTTATGAATAGTCTGATATCTGTCCGATCTAGTATTAAACAGTACTTTGCATACGAACTTCGATTTGAATTGAATACTTTGGTGAGTTAAAAAAACAATTCAAGTTTCAAGGAAAATCACTTTTGTGAAATAGATGATGGTCGCATAATACTGTGATCATATTTAGATATAAAAATTATTTTGTACTGAAACTGAAAGGGCTTCGAGACAACTTCATGATCAACCATATGCACTTTTTTCAGTATTTTAGTCCTTTTTAATAATCCTATTCATACTATATCCATGTTCCTATTTGTGTAATCTGAAACAATCCACGTAACACTTTAGTTTTAATTTAAAAGAAGAATTAAAATAAGTTTCCAAACATTTTGACAATTACACAGGCTTTAAAATAACCGATATTCTTAAAATCTAAAATTCAGAAATCTGGCAGAGGTTATCTCTAAGCCATCTATCTGTATTTATAAAAACCATGATATTAGAAAAGAAATAAAAAATTCGCTTTTTTATTGTAAAGAGGATATGTGATAAAAACTCTATAAATCGTTATAAAACACTAAACACAGTGTTATTCAAGTGGTGTTCTGTGTGGTGCAAATCTCCCAGAGTGCGACGTCTAACATTATCTTCCTTCGTAGTTTCTGCTGAGGATGGCAACTTAGTTGCCGAAATACGTATCCAGGAGTTCCTCACTCATCGAGGTGGTAAGAGTATTTTTTATTTTTTTCTATAAATCGTCTCAACCTCCGAATGCAGTCCAGAGCTTATGAGAATTGGATGCACGGTTGCCAAATCGTCGAATCAGCTATAGGTACATTATTACTTCCGATTCCATTATTTGGGTTTCTGACACTTAAAATGCATATTTTGAGGAAAACCGTAAAATATGAAAAAAACATTTTTTATTTAAGAATCAGTGAATAACGTGTAATGTAATAACGTAATTTACATTTCGAACATTTATTGAGGAATTGGGGTATTATACAATTTATTGGATTTAAAGTAAAATATATATTCCTTTAACAAATAATAGTTTCCACTTTTGTAACAAAAAAGCTGGAATCGTACAAATCATATGTTTATAATCGGTCATTTAGTTGTATGGGTTTTCTTTTCTTGGGTTTTTTTGGACTTGATAATGAAGCAGTTTGTTGCTCCTGTTTTATATTATATAGCAACCCAAAGCTTTACTTGCTTCTTGAACGGCAGCACTGACATTCATAGTTTTATTAAAATAATTTAAAACATTTGCAATCATACACTTCTCCTTCAATCTAAATTTTTCTTCCTTACGCCGTTTTCTCCCTACAGGCTCCATTAATGCAGTGAAAACTATAATTAAATGTATAGGTTATAAAATTTAAAAAATCAAGAAAAATATACATATTATCCTGTACACGCTCGAAACAATGGAAGCGTTCTGAAAAGAACGATTTGTACAACTATATATAAAAAAATTAACGTGGAACTTAACTAAAAATATTTTGAAACTACGACGATAACGATTGACAGCAGTTGACGCTAATAGACAGATAAATAGGTATCGTTGCCAACGCCGACATATGTAAATAAGTTGAAACATAGCAATCGGAAATGAAGATAGCGCTAATGATAGCAACTAAGGATAGTAAGAGATAAAAGTTGCTATTGTATCCCATACTGCATACGGAGGTTGAGCCGATCTATAGAATACAATTTTTCCTGTGTTATAAATTACCAGCGATGAAGATAAATCAACTGACAACGAGTAGCATGTATGTATCATACTATGTTTGATAAGCTGCGCATTGGTCTAAGCTAATGTCACGTCTCCAATCATATAAATTTACCGTAGCTAGCTGTCAATGGCGATGAGAAAGAAAGCCATATCCGGGCACGAATTTGTTGTATAGTGGAAACGGGACCGCATCAGCAAATCTCATCAATCAATATTTACAGTATATCAGCAGTGCAGTTGACTTTGGACAGCATCGGCATTCTGCATCAGATCAACTAACGTACTGTTTACATGCATGCATGCATGCATGTATCTGGTATTGTGGAATACTAATATGTACCTGTGTGTTTATATCGCCCAATTCCACTGAGAAATCGTTATACAGAGTGACTAGTTTATAAATACGCAACGGTGACTATCGTCGAATCAAGCTAATTTTGGTCGGCCGACAAATTTTAATTAAATCTGTAATGTCAGTGCACTAGTTAGTATCATTTATCATATCATAATAATAATAATAATATCATTTATTTCCAATAGGCAAACACCCCAAGTATAGGAAATAGATAGATATGAAATAATGAAAAGATTAAAGTGAATATGAGAAAAAAAATTATTAAAAATTTCATGTCGTCAGCATAAAGTAAGTCTTCACAGTGCAAGGCGTCAGTAATATCGTTTGTAAACGTCACTAACGGAAGAGGCCCAAGATATGATCCTTGCGGTACACGTGACGTAGGATTTATTATGCTTGATCGCACTTTTATAAAAATACTACAAAATATTTTAGAAATGAATGACTTTAGGTATAGAGAGTGCTTAATAAAAATGAAAGTAGCTAAACTGTACTTTCTTTTTATGATATAAAATACATATTATTATTACATATTATTTTTAAATTAAATCATCATCACGTAATTAGAACCAATTACTCTTTTTAGTTAACTAATATAAGTTGAGCTTTCGTCGGTTAAATAAATCACAGAAAAAAATATCGGAAATTGGCGAAGAAGCGCAGAAAGGGAAATACGAAAAAAAGTAAATAAGTTAGATCTTATATCTATCGGAGATTTATCATATCGCAAGCGACTTGATTTAGAAGTAGTCGGCAGTGCCGTGGATATTCTAAAATTAATGATGGAAATTTTATGGAATGTGGTATCGATTGTAATTCGGGCTGATTTATTAGCAGTAAACTTTTGGATTTTCTTTTATTCCGGGCTCCACCAAGGTAAGCAAATACTAAGGACGCCTTACTTTTGATATATATTCTTTATTGGCTGAAGGATGTGAGAAAATGGCGGAAGTCATTCTCGAATTAAATTTATCGAAAACTGATGTATGACCGGTAATAAACAAAGTGAAAGGTCGAAATTTTTTCCTATTTATCATCTGCTTTACTCTATACAAATACAAGTTGCAGAAAATACTGCTTTGCAAAAATATTTCAGGAAAATACGTATTTAGAGGGACTTTGATATATACCTATACAGTATTACACAGCTTAGTGTGTTAATATATTGACTAAAGTGACTAGACTAAAGCAAATCGTGTTACTTTCTCTTATCACGCTAGACTCTGTAATACTGCATGTACACTAGCGACGCTTTCTAATTGTACGACCTAACGCTCAACGTAGAGCCTACATGCGTAGCCTGCCTCCCAAAGTGTAAACACGAATGTGCGGTGTCTGTGTATATTTTAAAATGCCTTAGGTGCATTTATAAATGTGCAAAAAAGCATCTATTATTAGACCTTTTTTTGAGTAGGAAGAAATTTGTTAGATGTTTCAAGTATTTCGAATAAAATAATACTGTAGTCTTATTAAATTGTTTTGAAAGGTAATTTCATTACTTTTTGCGGTGAACTTTTTTTGTGGCTGAACTAGGATATATAAAGAAAGATCTTTGAAAAAATAACAAATAGTACTGAACATCTACAATAACCAAAATTTTACTTTGGTGGATGCAATGCAGAATAATTAATTAAACAACATTCCCGAGGAAATTACAACAGAGCTCCTCAATTACAGTCAAAAAATTAAAGAAAAAATACCTGGCTATAATAATTCTGTAATATATTACAGAAAAGAATAAGAATAGCAATAGCGTTTACCTTTTGCGCACGCTGTAAGAAGTCTGACACAAGTAACACGGCAAATATGGGGAGCCTTTACACTTGAAATACTTCTCATAGCACTATTTAAGGAGAGGTGTGAAAGACCGTTTTTGATATTTAAATGTCAATTCGCTGCAAATGTAGCAAAAAGAATTCGGGTGGTTTACACATTTCCTTGGCATTTTCACAGGTGATCAAATGTTCGCGGTTTCACTACAATAGCTTGAACGCACCACGACGCAACACTCCTTAAAACGTTAACAACGTCAGCGTATATGTCATTCACCGGGCTCTAGCCGACAACTGAAATAACAAGAGATGCTATCTTGGAATGAGAAATATAGGTCTTAACAGGTCAATACATGTTCAAACATCAACCATTGCATGCTGCTTGATCAGTTCCGAGCTCTAGCCGACAACTGAAATTTACGTCATAACATCTTCTCTTATACTACATATCTATGCATGCATATTTTAGGTGGATACGCAAATATCCTAGAACATAAAAACTAAGTGTGATGGAGAAATTCTGAAAAAAATAATTGGTGTCAGCATGCACAAGTATATGGGAATCAGGCATTGTTGTACTTGGGACAAAAGTCTTGTTAACCAGTGTTATTATTGCAAATTATTGCAGTATCAGACTCGAAATCATCTGTGTGTACCTGTCAAATATGTATTCAGAAACCATATTAAGAGGCATTATTCCTCAATAATGTTGTTAGTTAGTAGGAGTATCGGTTCATTGCAAGATCGTAATGAAAATTAGAAATAAAATTGTGTTCCTTATACATGTCAGAATCAATAGAATTATCGGAATAAAGTTTGGAAAAAAATTAAGTTGTTACAAAACTCGTCTTCTTCTAATAGCGCCAAATTAAGACGTAAACCGACAACTACTATCATAACGAAGAATAAATATTTGACCAGCAGCCCTTATTAGGCTCCCCATACATACACGGATACGTACGAACTGCAAATTGGTCCTTTCACGCACGACCATTAAACCATATCGTAAATAAAACGCTTGTTGGTTGCCTATTAACCGCCATATTTAACTGCGGTAATCGGACTCGGCGTGATTATGAAAGCTAACAAAAGCAAGGCGGCCATGGATCATTAACACGCAACCACGGCCACAGCAACAGTGGTGGCGGCAACATCGTTGCCATTCCAGACTAACCGCTGCACCCTGCGGCTCCCTCTCCGCTCCTTTCCCCAACTAAGAACCACGGATTCGAGTGTATCGCTCACTCACTCCCAATTTTTTGTACACCAACGACGTAATGCTACTAATTCGTTTAGTCGGAAAATTAAAATTATCTTAATGTGAACTTTAGGTCAGAACCGTTGGTTGGGATCGCGAAAAATTCGAAAGGGAGGGCGGTAATGGGATGTGGAAAAGGAGAAACCATTCCCGAGACGAAAAAAAACGAAAGCGGAGATAGGGTAGAAATTAAATTGGAAAATTGCGAGTTTTTTATGGATCGTGTGCGTTTGGAAGTTATTTATGTGTTTCCACCGCGAAGATATATTGGTAGAATTAAGTGTTCTTGGCTATATTTACTTATGTTTTAGGAAAGCGAGCTATAAATAAGAGTCTTTCTGGATTAAGAGAAATGTAATTTATCTTAAAAAACACGAAATCCCCAAACAAACTTTACCGCCAGTTAATAAAAAATTAAAAATTATTTGAATTTTTTTCTACAGTTTTTGATAATCATAGAAATTTATAGTTTTTGGATGATGGTGTGCGAATATAATTTCAAAAATGTTTAACTGCAATTACAGGAGAGTTTGAAATACAGTTCATCAAACCTTGAAACGCTGATCTCATCCAGATATTCAGTTACCAACCGTGCAGTCTGTTTGTTTTGTCATATATTACAACGAATTCACTTCCTATAAAATAGGAAAATTGTATGGTGTTCCTTTAAATATTCCTTCTAGTCTACATGTGGGTATTTGAAGTACTGCTTTCAATAAATATGAAGTCAGTAAAATGATCAAGCTTCTCTCTTCGGAATCTACATAATTTAATGATAAAAATATAAAATACTAATTATGTATATTTTGTGCACTATTTCATAGCCGCACTGTTTTGCTTATTTCCCAAAATATAGCACATTTTTTGTGTGCAATATGTGTAAAATATCTTCCCACTTCTATTAAGATATTCCACATATATTAAATACAATATTAGTTGAATGTATAGGAAATGAATTTCATAAATTTTTATAGTATTGACACATAAATATATTAATGTCTGGCTGGAGCTACGTTATTCAAACAGAGTTGATCCATTAAACATGCATATTAATCAACAGCCTGGGGATGTAATTAGGATGTAATTATTTTCTTGTATATATGAACATTCGACTATAAGCTAATATTCGCTGATACAATATTTGCATAAGCCCATATTCTGTTAGTAAAACAGGACTTCAATTCAGGCTTACGGGAAATTTTGGAGAAAAACCTAATATCAATCTGTATTGAAAAAATATTAGGGAATTTTTACAGAACATGTATATTGATATAAAATAATCGGATACGGTGGCTTGAAATAAATGTTATTAGTGGTGTTCTGTGTGGTGCAAATCTCCCAGAGTGTCATTATTTACTGAGGATGGCAAATTAATTGCCGAAATACGTATTGAGAGTTCTTTACTAATCAAGGTGGTAAGGGTATTTCTTTTTTTTTACTATATATATTACAGAATAAGGTTTATAACTTAAAATTCCGTAACCTGCTCTGTTTTCCTTCTTATAACTATACATAACTTACACTACATAATTTGTTATGCAATTTATGCACAGACTCGTACTACATCAACAAAATTCTATTGGCGGCGTAGGTCTTTGATTGGATCTGATAAGTAAGATTAGCAGTGTTGTGTTGTTAATTTGATCAAGTAAGTAATAGAAGATAATGTGGCTCAGTATGTTATAGTATTATAATACACCCATCAACGCATACGCCGAATTTGGGAAGGTGTGCGATTCTAATGTATCGTAGGAAGTTGTGGATGGGGCTTGCGAAAAGTATTCAATCTAGAGCAGATCTTAGAGATTTAGGATCTGTGATTCTATTTTTTAGTCAATCAATATAAATAGAGTTGGCACTACGAACGTTCCGCCAGTAGCGCGTGTTTCGGAGAATTGCAAGAGGTTTAGTAAGTAACAAATGAAAATAAACTACCATTTTAGGCAGCGTGTATGCAGATGCACAAAGTGTATATGATAGGTTAAATATTTGCAGTTTCAGGTATATTTCAACAGCTCCCTCGATGTTTGTAATTGCGACATTATTAAACCAAACCGTACAATACTAACACAATAAAGGCAATCGTACTAACGAGGTACATGCTCGGCGATAGCTGACTGACGGTCCTCCGGCTATAACATGTGCTACATCTCTTGCACGCGCTACTGACCGAACGCTCGCAGTGCCAACTCTAAATATCGGGTTGCATTAATCAGTGTGGAATTGATTTTATTTACTAATATACCTGACTATGTTTCTCTCTTACATTATTCTATTTAAAATTTTATTTAGAAATTTTGTTTGTAGCCATCAAAAATATTTTACTTGGAATAGGATGGAAATGGGATGCGGACATTCGTAGTACAAATGCTGAAAAAACCAAAATTAGTTTATTTTGGTATTTTACGCATTTGTACTGATTAACTACCAATTAAGATAATGTAACGTTTTAAATGACGCCTTATCGCATTATTTACCGCAATCGTTACCTACGCGTATTAGTGTGAGAACACGGTCTTCTTAGTTCATACGCATTCAATGCTATTTGCATTTCCACGCGCCACCTATCACGCCACCGCATTCCAGCGAATGATAATGCGCGACGCGTAAGATCGAGAATGATTGGCTAAGGGACGCACACCCTTGCGCAAATACCGATGTTTTTCCCGCAATTAAGAAACAGATCTTGGCAAGCAGCAGACACAGAGGTTGTGCAAACTCCTAATCTTGGCAAAAGGTCCATAAAGTGTTAGAAATTAGTATATTTTGTTTTGTCGTGAGCAAGCACCGCGTAACTGCAAGCCTGTGAGGTGTAGTTACGACCGAGCGGAATTATTTCCTGGGATCCTGTATACTGTCTCTGTTGGGGCTATAGAAAATTCCTCGAGGCGTATTTACTTGTGTTTAGTGACATTGACGAATTTCCCGTAATATATATACTCCATTTATTTAATCGTGCCCTTACCTTTTATTTCGTCACACGTACTTAGTTCCCCAACACCCGACCTTTTCCGTGCTTATGAGCCGCCAATTCCATTACGGATGTAAAACTCGGTGGCGCCTACCATCAGATCGTTTGAATTAGATGAAGTTACCCACCTCATCTCTGCAAAACTAGCCGCAAGCCAGCACCTCTGGACGAATACCTTTGAAGTAAGTAGCGTATTTTGAACGACGAAATATTCTGTTGAGTAGCAGAATCGGCGCCGTAGGTTCATTTATTTTGAAACAAGTAAGCCTAGCAATAAGTAATCTGAAATGTGGATGGTATAATGCAATTGTGAATGCAAAATAAGGATTTTTACAATAACAGTATCTTGCAATTACAAAAACATGATTTAACTTCGGAGTGATTGTCTATTGTTACTGCTCATGTTAACCATTCTAAATACAATAGGGGCGTCTAACAAACTAACCCTAATCTGGATCCCAGATCACTCCCTCGTTCAATGGAATGAGGCAGCCGACACCCTTGGAAAAAAGGGTGCCGCGGGATGCTTCCAGGGCCCAGAACCGCCAATTGGCATACCAACCTCGATAGCCAAACAACAAATTAGTTCCTGATTAAAAAAGAGAGTACTCCAATTTTGGAGCAATTCTCCTGGTTTGGTAGATGCGAAACAGCTCACTCAATCATGTCAAAACTGGAGAATTACTAAAACTTGACCGTGAAAGGGTGAAAATAATTAATTCTGTGTTTACAGGTTACTGCAGACTCAGAAAACACCTACACAGAATCGGGTTATCGGAAGAAACGGAATGCCGACTGTGTATAGAGGACGCAGAAACAGTAAAGCACGTTATGTGCCACTGGCCTGCGGCAACCCGCATCAGGTACTCCATCTTTGGGAAGGTAATCATTTCCCTAGCTGACCTGAAGAATTCCTCATTGAGCTACCTCAACAGCCTGAACTTGTTCGATGAACTCTAGGATGTCATCCGCTCTACAATAGGACCTAGCGGCTGTAGTAGAAGGGACGATTAATGGAACAAGATTTGTTTTATTCAACTTAATTATTAATAGCTGTTCCTATTATTCCTTGGAAATATAATTTTAAGAGAAGTTTTGGAATTACACAAAAAGCATTCCATTAGCACCGGTACAGCACAAAAGAAAGGTGCAATAATATTAGTCAAATTCTAAATGCAGTATGAATCAAAAAATATGTATACTTGTTATACTACGGATAGATACAATTAAAAAGGATTATCCACAGATATGTTAATTATACAAGAACTCAAACATTCGTACACTATTCAATTAGAGCAGTTGTTATCTTACAAAGCTGAATTCCATGAGCCACAGATATACCTATAGCAAACTCAAAAGATATAAACACATTATACAATTTAAAATTCTGAAAGCGCTGACTTAATACAAAGTATTCTATTTGAATTAAAAGAAGTTGATATCCATGGATCTTCTTTATGCTTGAAGTTCGTTCTCGGAATTTATTCAATTTAAAATGCAGAAAGTTCCGATTCCCGAAAGAAAATGCAGAACGCAAGTAGCAAAACACTTTCAAAAGTTGTTATTAAAACTTTTTGTAGCGCGGCGAATACCAATAACATTTGCTTATTAACAAAGCTAATAAACAAGAGCTACAATATAATTTTGTTCAACTTAATTGTTTCCGTTTTTAGAAGTTTGTGCAGTTAGCTCATACAGAAATGTACATATCCTATTGAGATATCTGGCTATAGATGAGGGATCATCGTATGTAATTACTAACATGTAAACATAAAATTTACGTGTATCTTTATCATTAACTGCCTACTCCCTAACGGCAATTTATAGAATTAGTTATGACTTTATCATTTCGTTTTTCATAAATCTTGTTAATTAAGGATATATTGGAGGTAAACACATCATACAGTGTTTTTCAGAAGCATATTCTATCTGTAAATTCAAAACTAGTTCTAAGAAAATCATCTATTAACAATCACAACATTATATTCACTGAGGTACTCTTTAATTAAAGTGTATTTAAAGATAACAAAAGCGATAATATACCACCAAGGTAAAAATCGAGTTTATATATGTTTGTATATGTGTTATCAGCTCCAACCATAATGTCATATGTCTGACAGGAGTATAACAAACCGCTTCATGACATTATTTATAGAACGTGAAGCGATCGGTTACACTGCTGTCAGACGCACGACATTATGGTTAGAGCTGATAGTATATTTGTAAACAGATTGTTAACGACTGCCGTTGTCAGGTTTATGTACAGTAGAAGACTGGACAGTGTGAGTAAGGGAAAGGATTAAGCAGTGCTACAACATTGACTTTTATATAGCACTAACCTTGAAATACGTTAATGTCAGAATGTGACATTAACGCACATATGTTTTAAAATACTGGTATGACAGCTGGGTTCGTTTGTTATATCTGATGGATATAACCAGGAAACTTTTTGAAATATAACAATACTACATATGTGGGAATTGATAGGAATATTTCAAAATTCACTTTATAAGTACCTTAAATACTTTGTTGTGTGTGTGTGTCGTGTTCCAGCCCTTTTCTTGCTTCAATCTTCAGTATCTCTCTCCTCTTAACTCCAATCTCCAGTATCTCTTTTCACTCCAACTTCCAGTATGTCTTTCCTCTATTTTTGTGGATCGTGCAATTCACTACTTAATATATTTTAAATTGATCGCTACCAATTCTTGCCTGACGTGTACACAATTCTAGCATGACGTTTTTCTTATATCTTTTTTCTCGTCGTTTAGTAGCGCACCTAGTTACTCGCACGATGTTTACATGTTTTGATCGACCAGGTGGATCCCGCTTATACGTCATCGTCGACAACTGCTACCTTCAATGCCAACCTCGACTGATGAAAACTGTACTGCTGGTTATTTTCTCGGTGTGAATACGTGTAGTTAATTTGCAGAAATCTTCCAAAAACCCCTTTGTATTGTGTTGTGTTATGTGTGAGAATGTCTTGTGATTTTACAATATATTTGAAAAATAAATATTATTTTACCTATACAGGCAAATTCGACAACGATAATATAAGATCAACAAAAACACAACGAGGTGGTGAGAAAGTTCATAACAATAGGTAAAAACCGAACTCGTCGAGTGAATTTACTTTCTATAAGCGATAGGTACTCTGTTTATGTTTAAAGTGTCCTAATAAAGATAAATAAAGATATTGTAAATAAGAAGTAAACTACGTGAAATTCCAAGAGCATCCTTGCAGGTAGTGTGATTTTATTTCAATTCTCTTTAGAAAAAGTTTCCTAATAAGCGCGTCCCGTCCTTCAATAATGCCAACATTGTTCGTAGTTTAAATGTCAAAACTTGGCAGCTGTGTTTAATAGGTACAATGCACCAAGTTAATTGGAAAATATTCGATTCAATAGCAGGTAGAAAGTATTTGCCTTTACCATCAAAATATAAAAAAAGTTCGGTTCGCCAGACGTTTCGTGCGTTGAGAAAAAATTATGGTCAACATGATTGACAAACCAAACGATTTATTTATTGTTTAGTTGAAATATGTAACCCAAGTGGCGCAATTTCAGATAAGTCAACATCTGTGCGTCGTCAGGCCGCCTAATCAGGGAACAACATCACTGCTGTAGGTCAGAGTGGAATGGGTGCACCGACCACGTCGTTCTTACGAATTCAGCTATTCTATGATGACTCGAGGAAATTTATGCAGCACGGTCTTCACCTGAAGACTCACTCAACTTCAATTAACCCGAAAAGTGAGGCCTGTTGTTTATAATTTGCGGCGAACTTTGGTGAACCGGGCTCTAGAGCGGTTGGAAATCGATCCATATTCTAAGAGGAAAATAATCTTTTCGGGTAAACGACTCTCTATCTTGAATTTGAATGGATTCATGAACAAACATAACTATAACGATTTTTCCGGAAGAAAATTCTGTGATTTACAAATTGCCTTCTTATACTCAGAAAGTCACCATTTGGTGCGCATATACGAGGGATGTCCGGTTACTAAGGTACATTTGTGAATTACAGAGCTTTCAACGGCCCAAACAAATGAAAATCAGAAGGAGCCAGGTCTGAACTCTCATCCGTTTTCGTTATTGATGGTTTTCTTCGCACACGGGATCATCGTTCAGAGCTCTGCGTCCACTTTTGAACTGTTTACAACAAACACTAACTTGTTTTAGGTTTGTGTAAGTGTTTCGTTATTTGCATGCAAAAAAAGAATGACCGCTCGTACCTCAAACTTGGAGTATGTTTCGATCGGAACTGATATTGTACGGCTGTCACTGCACACGTTGTACTGAACCTACACGTACCTAAACGTACCTTGGTGACCGGACATCTCTCGTATTTTGAAGAAAATATTTGAAATAGTGGTGCTGCTATCATGCCTTACAGGTTGCATGCAATCTTCCTAGTGGACTCCCATGAACCTGTTTATAGCTGCATTTAACACTGCCAAATACGGTGGTGAATTATTATGCACAACTCTGTATAAGAGATAATAATCATTATCCACCACATTGATGCATTTACCTTCTGTCTGTAAGCACCGCACGCGGATTGAAGAAAACCGGAAGTGCATATGAGCCAATAACATTTATTTAACACTTTTCCGCAAGAATCGAAATATCTCGAAAATAAATGAGTTTAAATATAGGGATTTCAAAGGCATTTCAAAAATACAAAAATATGCAGGTGTTCCCTTTCAAATAAGAAAGTTGTTGTCACTTTCTACATAAGTGGAAGTGTTATTGACTTGATTAGGTCGAATGGCTGTTAGTATACTACAAAGATTTCAGATTTTTCTAATGAAAAGTTTTCAATATATCGATCGCTGCATTTCGTGGAGAGGCACCCTATATATTGGAAGTCGTAAAGTAGCAGCATAACTAACAATCTAGGTGAAGTATTGTGTGCTTAACTACTTTGTATAAGGTATATACATATGTATGTATATGCCTTCCGATCAATACATGCTATAAACTGAATTATGTATGTATGTACATACAGCGCATACATATATTTTAATACACGAATTACATTAAAATACCCAGAATTGACCAGAATTCCTTTACAGAATAACCGATATCAAAAAATCATAATAAAGAACATTCTAAAAATTACAAATACTTATGTCGAAGTTGTAGTTTTAATGTTTGAAAGGACTTCTTCATTTAATTCATTCTCCAAGTCCAATTCGCAGATAACAAACGCAAAACGTGACGTATGTGCAACTATTGTCGAGCCATTCATACCCTAATTGCGACCAATATTAATTTACATATTTTGCCTATAATTAAAGTTTGATTGATCAGTACCACCACTACATATTTGTAATTGATCATTTCACATCAGCGATCGGCCATTTCGACTCGCCTACGTGATAAGAATTAATATTATTAGTCAATAAAGTCTCTGAAGTGGTGGTTTTACGGGTTCACTATGGATATGGTCGTCTACACGCAGACATGCCCCGATATCTTGGACTTTATTAATTCAGTTCAAATCCATGAGAAACATCCAGATAGTAACTTGCACGAATGTCACACATACACAAAGAAAGACATTGCGGTGGCGAGGTAAAGCTTCAGAGTTACGACAGTTTTATAGCCCTAATACTTTAATGGTCATGGGTTGCGGGGCCACTTGCTGTTGTAATTAATAAGAGATTTATTCTTAGAACGGTTGCCGCTGTAGTCCGTTAATGACTACTCGTAAAGGAAGAGACGGAGCTGTAAAAATTACTTAGGAAAACGATATATCGCTGGTGGGATTAGTGGGTAGCAAGCGCCCAGTCCTAGTTAAACCGGCCTTTCGTTTGAAGCTTATGAGTTTCACTTCTGTCGTGATGCGCTTTTGTGGCAAATAAGAATCAATAAATTACCGTCGACTAGAAACGGTAACGAAAGTTGAATTTGGTTTTTGATATACGAGGTGTGTAAATTAAGAAATGAGAATGACAACGTAGCGTTCGATATAACACGGGAAGCACGGGACATGAAGGGGCGACAAGTGGACATTGTAATACGCGTTCCGTGCAAGTTTGAACTCGATCAAGTCCGTTGTCGTTTTTCTGTGAACCCGATTTTCGTAGTGCGTTCTACAAATGAATGACATTCATTTCGAGCAACGGTGTGCTATCAGGTTTTGCTTCAGACTCGCGCAAAGTGCAACAGAAACTTGTTCAAAACTTCAGCAGTCCTACGGAGACAGTGTTTTGTCAAAAGCACAATTTTTTCGGTGGATTAAGGCATTTACAGAAGGAAGAGAGTCGATGGGAGATCAGTCACGCAGCGGAAGGCCTTCAACTGCAAGAACCCATGGCAATGTCGACAAAATCCGCGATCTTGTGCGTTCAGATCGTCGGTTGACGGTCAGAATGATCGGGGAAGAGTTGAATTTGTCTCACACCACCGTTCAACAAGTTTCGACCAATGAATTGGGAATGAGAAAGATCTGCTCGAAAATGGTTCCAAAAAACTTTTCGCCGGAACAAAAGGACATCAGGAAACAAAGGTGCATTGGCCTTTTGGGATCGATTGAAAATAATGAAAATTTTTTGGAACGTGTCATTACTGGTGATGAGAGTTGGGTGTATGATCCAGAAATAAAACGCCAGAGCATGGAATGGCACACTTCAGGGTCTCCAAAGCCCAAGAAAGCAAGAATGAGCAAATCAAAGATCAAGAGCATGCTGGTTTGTTTCATTGATAGCCAAGGAATCGTTCACAAAGAGTTCGTGCCTCAAGGTCAGCCAGTTAATCAACATTTTTACCGAGAGGTTCTCGTAAGGCTCCGAAAGGGGTCATGCGTGTGAGACCAAACATCAAGAACGATTGGATCCTGCATCATGACAATGCGCCTTATCATACAGCAATTTCCATAAACGGCTTTTTGGCCAGTAAAAATACTTCTGTGGCTCCTCAGCCTTCTTATTCACCTGAGTCATTGTGACTTTTTCCTCTTCCCAAGATTGAAAATTCATATGACGGGACATCATTTTGGGACACACGAAAACATCCAAACGGATGTAACCAACCAGCTAAAGGCGATTCCAATATTCGAGTTTCAGCGCGGCTATGAGAAATGTAAGAACCGTCTCCAACGCTGTGTGGCTTCCCAAGGGAGTTATTTTGAGGGAGACAACGTTCAATTGTAATTATATTCAAAATAAAAATATTAAAAAACATCAGTCTCATTACTTAATTTACACACCTCGTAGTTCTGCCATTACCAGTACGTTAGTTAGATTTGGTTCTATACAAATTTGAAATAGAAGCTTCATTTAAATACTGTAAAATATCATGTCATTTCAGATGATATAGTGAATATCAGATTGTGCCAGGTCCTTAGATTAAAAGTAGATCCCCTGCTATTCTAGCATTAATACGTCTACTGATGATAATATCAAATATGATTCGACGAATTAACATTGTCCAAAAATAAAACTTGTTTGTTCATACAATGTGCTTACCTCTCTTTAATGTAGAAGACTCCTAAGAAGGAAGCAACGTTGAGATAAATTGGGAAGCAGCATCGATCTATAACAAAAGAAAACAATCAACAACTTTGAAAAATGGTCATGCATTTCTTGAAATCTTTACTATGGGAAATCGTATGATTGAAACCTTATTAACACTGATCACTCTTTCTTTGTCGAGTAGATCATATATAATATGTATATGAAACGAAACTGTAAAGCTATTGTATATCTGAACAATGGAAAAACTTTTTGTACGACATTTTTTTGTTAATTTTACCCTAGATGCTTTCCGATTTAATAAAGGAAACTAGTAAACCAGTGTATTATCCCTTTATAATAATATAACAAAAAGCTATCACAACAATTATAATTTCATAAATAGGATATATATGAAGTGCAAATGTTTAATTAGATATATGAAAGTAGAAAGAAAGGTCTGAGCTACATTAATGCAGTATGTAAAGCGATGATAAATAAAGTAAAGGTCGGAAATTAGTAAATTTAAAGTAGACAAGGGTTTGGGACAAAGTCGTTGCCTTTCACCTACACTATTTTAGATTTATTTAAACCAAGTTCTCAAAATATGGTGCCCGAAGTCCCAGGGTACAGAAGGAGATATTGACACATACGGGGCATTTTTTGTAACGTTGCACATAAGTATTTCCTACAGGTAACGTTAAGCGACATAGTAGACAACCAGTTATACGTTAACGCATGGTCAGTGTAAAAAAAAATAATTCTTTGTCAAAAATTTCTGTACTGATTTAATAATTTATTTTTTTATATTTATTCATACATCAATCACAATTTATAAGTGCATTTTATTGAAAAGTAGAAAATTTATTGAAATTATGAACGGCTAATACAAAGATTAGAAGGTGGTAATGATAACGTGGTACCAGAAATATAATTTAAGAGGAGTTAGGGACATGTTTTCAGTCAATTATCCAGAGGGCCTATAGCATGTGCGTAAACTATACACAATATTTTTTACAAATCCAAAGCAGATGGTTGTGTTCTCACAGAAAAATAAATAAAACCAATCGCGTTTCAATAGAACACATCAATCTGAATTTCCTATGTTACGTAAAGGAACGGTATGTAGGATCGCTTTTAGATGTAGACAAACATTATGAAGTATCATACATATCATTAAAAGCTTTTTGAGAAAAGATAGAATACACCGAACAGATTTTTCCGAAACAAAGTTTAATTTGTGAAATCAAAACGAAGAAATTTTGAATAAAACTTTTCACTGACGAAGCTGCATTTACCTTTGTTTTGATTGTCTTAATTAACAATTAGAATAAAATAATTTCTTCATTCAAACTTGAAGTTTTGCGCTTTATTAAAAACATGACGACATTCTACTACATCGTAATATTTTAACGGTTTCACAGTAGATAATAAATGGTGGGGTCAACACTGAGAATTTTCGGGTTGTATTTATTCATTGAGAAGTACTAAATTTCCAAAACCTGACACGAATGCAGTACCCTCAAAAGATCAGCTGATTAGTATTCAAACGGTTGCTTTCTTTGGGGTTATCTGAAAAGTAAAGTTTATAATAACATGCAAATACAAAATTTCGACGAACTGAAAGCCCGTACACGTACTGCATATGATGCAAGAAATCCAGAATTGCCTTGAAAGAGAAGGCGGACATTTAGAAAACTTGCTGTGAAATTAGACTTTACCTTGTTGCTTTGTTTGCCTTAATTAATCGTTAAAATAAAATAATTTCTTTATTCCAAGTTTGAAATTTTGCTTTTTTTTGTTAAAAAGATTATCAAATTCTTTCTAGCTCTGTTTTGCCAACGCAAATAATATTTCCGTACCAAATTCCACTATACTTCTGTAATAAATTTTAAGAGTTTCATAGTAGATTAAAAATGTTCATGGTATACTGGAAATTTTTCCTTAGAAAAAATAAATTATAGTACATCCTTTAAAACGTGCTAGCCAGAGATAGTTAATTGACAATAGTGGCGTAATTGCACTGGCCATAGATCTACACTGACGACGCGTTAGCGTATAACTGGTTGCCTACTATGTCGCTTAACGTTACCTGTAGGAAATACCTATGCGTAACTCGAAGTTTGAATTTACTGGGAATCGTAGCCAAAGCAGTCAAAACACAGCCTTATTGTTTCACGCGAGCTTTCGATTTTTAACACGAAATAATAAAGCTGTGTTTTGATTGCTTTGGCTACGATTCCCAATAAATTCAAACCTGGAATTCTAGCCAGTATAGCCGATATAGTTTGATACATGCCGATGACCAGGTAATCATGGGCAACAATGAGGACTATGTTGAATACATGATGGGGAAGTTAATTGTGGAATAAGAAAAACATGGTTTGGAAATAAACTTAGACAAGATTAAATATATTATAATGTAGAAATAGAAGATAACAGGAAAACTGGCACAAGACTTACAGAATATAAGGAACAGCAGAAGCGGTTGATGAATATAACTATCTAGGAGTAACGATAGACACTAGAAAGATACAGAAAAGAAAGTGAAGATGGGCGTGAATGTACTCGAACAAAAAATTTCAGTGTTGTGGAATTTCTAAAGCTTCAAAATGAAATACCTTTTGTACTCTAGTATTAGGTATCAGTATGTATGGATCAGAAGTATGGACATTAAGCAAAGAAATGGGAAGAAAGTTAAAAGCAACCGAAATGATGTACTGAACTCGAAGTTGTGGTTTAACGTTACTACACCGAGTTGAAAATCCAAGAAAAGGTGAATGTGCAAATATCCTTGTTGAAAAAATTTGAACAAAAAAAACTAATTTGGTATGGACACATGCATCGAATGCAAGAAGGAAACTGCCAGAGAATGCTTGGAAATGGAGATATATTGAGATAGAGAAAAAAACAAGGGTGCCCGCGAAATACGTGGAGTTCATAGATCAAATGAACTATGAAGGAATGGCAAATGAAAAAAAAATGACTACATACGTAGGTAAAAGGTTATGGAGATGGGAATGAGGAAGACGGCCGATGTTGCGCCGTAAAACAACCCGCTGTATCTATAGAAAAAAAAATAGGGAAATGCATCGTAGAGTTGCCAATCGTCTATCCCTATTGATGTATGTGTGTGTATACAAGCCCATATGTATGTACATACGTGCAAATGCTTGAGGTGATAGTATATCTCTCACTGGAACAATGCCACTCAGTCTTACAATTAGTAGGATTGGTATGCTGATGGAGTGTACTTCACAGCTCGCATCTGTACAATATATGTAAAATTCACTACATGTATACGTTTAAAACATAACTTATGTGTTGTGAATTATTTTTTCAATAATGCACAATAAAACTTCTGATTTTTATTTTTAACTACGCGTAGAAATTAAAATAAGCCAAAAATATTCATTCTAAAAAAAATTCTGTGAAAAGAGGAAATGGATAAATATAACTTTTATGAAAAGAATTAATTAAAACAAACGAAATGTTAGATTCTAAATTCTATGTTGAAATAATCCGACAGTAAAATTATTGGCTGACACTAGGAATCAAACGCCAAAATGGCCTTAATATTTTTACAGGCAGTATATTTAAATTATCTACTCCATCATGATATCGAGGCCTGCGGTTCTGCCTACGGAGTATATAAGAATCAATACTTATTTTACAAAATCTCAAGTATTTTGTAAAAAAGCCAACTTTTAATCAAAGGGGGACAAATATTCAGAGAACAAACGATCTTCATAGCTTCAACCCTCTAGCAGTACCCCTACACCAAAATTTCTAAATTGCATTAGGAGTTGAGCTATAGCTCATTTAAAAGCGTACCTACGTTATTTTCAATACAACATTCGCAGGCAAAACTTTGTATAATCTGCGCGCAATCATTATGATTTTGGCCAAATTGCCCAAAAGAAAATCCAATAAACACAATATGATATAAAATTGAAATAATACATAGTTGTTATAAACAATGACCATATAGACAAATGAATATCAAAAGAAACAATCCGGGTGCACACGATTAAAGTTACTGACGCAATGGATCAACAATATTTTGTCTCCGTGTGGACATTACCAGAGATTCACTTAGGTTTGACGTTAGTCTAACCACCAATCTTATTTCTTCGATATGATACACACTCATATCAATTACGGTCTAGAAATAGCAGATAATCGAACCCATCAGGGTAAATGCCATTCATTTTAAACAAAAGGTAGAATTTCCGCTGAGTGCTTTGAATTGATTGAATATATTTATTCCACACAACAGCGCCGTATTCCAATTTACTTAAAACCAGAGCAATACAAAAGAATTTAAGTGCAGCAACATTTTTAAAATCTTTGTTGGTAAGAAAAATAATAAATTGACACGATCAAAACTAAATAGTCTTTAAAAAATTAATAGATCATTAGGATAAGAATGAGGAGATGAAGTAATTTTACAATGTTCATAAGCTCATGCAATATTTTCCTCATTTCAATTTGTTGATTAAATTTTTTATGCCTTGATTACAGCATGCAAAGTAATTGTAATATTTAACATCCACGCTACATGCGATCGATGAAATTTTAATTTCTACCTTCTGCGAGTTAAGGAATTTAGATAGGTATTGAAAACGACAGAATTACTGCATTTTCGATATGCAATGCAGGCAAACAGCGCGCAAGTGACCATAACCGTTATACGGAACGACAGCTTTTTGAGTTTTAATAGAATTCTACGCTGCAACGGCACTCGATGGGGCATAATATGCATCCTTTAGGCAAATGTTGCATATGATAATGCGATCTGTCAAACTACTACAAGTAGTAGAGGCTACGCCAGAAACTATAAAATTATCTTGCTCTCTTCTCTCTCGTGAGCAGTATACGCGACGGCCCTACAGGCGGCGCGGCGGGTTTCCTGTGTGCGTGCGGCACACGATTTCTCTGGATAAAATGGTATCGAACTGCGGTTGGTCACGCAACATAATACATCGCTAACCTGTTAGGATACGACGCCGTAACATGCTGAAATTGTTAATTTATACGCGTTCGCTACTGTTGTCAAAAGACATACTATGTTCGATCATAAGTTAACAAGGATATATAACCTATTTTAAAAATTACGTATAAACAGTCATCGGACTTTAGGTCAAGATCGAGGTAATTATAGCGGAGATAAAAGGTATTCCTTAGCCTGTGGTCCTTCAACACACGCGATATTGTTGTACATACAGCATGTGATAGTGTTCTCAATTATAATCCCACACACATGCCAATAACAGTTGTTACAATCACCGTGTAACAGAAAACAATTCTTTTCTTTTAAAATATTATTTTATGATGTTTCGTAACTATTTATTTAGGATAAGTTTGAGAATTGTTTTCCGGTAGATTTTAGTC
>JARFOC010034720.1:0-27067 GCA_031763485.1 Osmoderma eremita
AATATATTTTTATATACTTAATTTTTTGAACGTACGTGCCATCTATTGGCAGAAATCTTCTTTTCTTGACTTAAAAACGTATTGTACCAGTAAATACTTTCTGTTTTGTTTTTGGCTTTTAGATAAGCTTTTAATATATATCAACTAGATTTCGACAATATTTTCAGAACTAATCACTGGAACAAAACATGTCGTATGGTTTAACTAGAGAACCCACCGCACAAAAATATTTGTATAAACGAATACTACAACATCACTAAGGAAGAGGCAAGAATACTTTTTAAATTTACAAATCCAATTTTATGCAGGCTTACCTCCCAATAGCAATAGATATCAAACTGAAAATCAAATAATAACATTTGGAGTTCTTGAAAGATTTACAATTTTTAGGCCCAAAATTTTGTAGGGTCTCTAATACAGGCATCGATTCGGCTACAAATATTATTACGTACACTTGTAAAATATCCTCACGAATGTGTTGAACTCCAACAAAAATGCGCTTTCGCAATGTCATGGCGACCACCGCGCACTAAACTCTTCATATATCCCCACAGAAAAAGTCAAATGGATCTATATCGGGAGCTGGTCACGGAATCCTACTTCCACGTCTGATCCATTGCGGGAATGTTTGATTTAAGAATTCTTGTACAACTTGAACACTATGCCGTTGGTGCTCTATCGTACATAAACCATAATTGTTGGAGTATCTCTAACAGTAGGTCATCCAAATAATCAGATAATGTATTTTGGAGAAAAAAGTAAATGCATTTAGTCAGCAGGGCATGTGGTCCAAGTGCTTCATCACGTAAAAACCCTGCGCAAACATTGACGGATTAACTTGCGAGGAAGTTTGGTGAATATCATGAGTGTTTTCGTCTGTCTAGTGATAAAAATTGTGGTAGTTCAAAATACCATCTCTGGTGATATCATCTTTGGACGTAGATTCGTCGGTAAAGTGAATTGCTGACGCAAGATTTGGCTAACAAACTTCTCTGCGCTGACACCACTCACAGAAGACAACCCGGCGAGAAGAATCTAATTCACTTTACACTTTGCACTGGATATGATATGAATGAAGTAAATTATTTTTCTTTGCATCGTACTTTGGTACACATTTACTTCTCTCGCAACTGTTCTCCGACTTAGGTCGGAATCCGCTTCCATGATATTTAAGTTATCCTCTTCCGCGGGCCACGACCTTCGAAACCTAGAATTACTGATCCTGTTTCTAGAAGTCGATATACAACTAGTACAATTGTCTCAACCAAGGAATGACGCCCATTCGGAAAACGACCTGCGTAAATTTTTTTTGCAGCAGGACTATTTTGTCCTGTTTAGTCATAAATTAAAATCATATAGGTGTATTCTGTATTCGTATAGGCTCCAATTACGAACGTATCCGCACCGCGACAGCTACGCCAATACTAACTCAGCGTTCCGTCTGTAGTGACGACGGATGATTCCCATATGTTGATTGAGACAGGGCCCAACTCGAATAAATAAATCATTTTTTCATTACTATGTGCCTAATAGAGCAGCAATTTTTTGTACCTAGGCTTTACTCGTATATATCTTTCATGTATTTTTTTAATCCATACTATACAGCTTCAGCATGTATGCCAAAAACATCTAAAACTAGATAGATTTTATAATACTTAAGTCCACATAGATGTGAGGTCGATAACCGTATATAATTTGCAAAGTATTTCATTATAATTTTTGAGCACGTCATTCTGGCTGGCTCATTATTTTCATAATCAAGATTCAACTTCGTTACATAATACCTATAAATCGTATTATTAAACTAATCTGCCCGTCGAAGAAGCTGACATCTACATACTTCACTTTTAATAATACTCTGACCTTCGACGATTCGTTCGGAACCTTCCAAAAGTAATTGTGTTGTCATTGGGTTAATACTTTGTATCAAAGTATATTAAAAATCTAACAGTGGAGAAAAAAGTTCAATTCCGTGGTTGTAAAGACGCTCTGACTGTTTAGAAATCAATTTTATGAGCAAATGATTTACTCATTTCCAAAAACAGGCTAAATCTATATTTCTTGCAGGACGTGTAAACATTGCCGTTTCTGTTAAGAATAACACCTAATGTAATAATAGTCAGAAATCTAGACAAAACTATCACGAAGCCCATTTATTTTTAAAACCGGCTAATTTCCTTCTGAGTTTGTTGAAGGTTGGAAACAAATGGTGCTAAATCCATCAATTTATTCTTGTGTAAACGCAAATTCAAGCAGAAGCTACTTAATCTATATCTATACATACATGTTTTTTCTTTAAAGTGAAGACTTACATACATTGTACAATTTATTTCCCAAGAAAATGATATTGGTCTTGTGACTTACCTCATTTTGTAAAATATTTCTTTCATTTTCAAGACGAAAGTCAGTTATTTCAAATAATAAATCTATAAGGTGTTATATTTGTGTGTTGAACAAAGGGCCAATGGCTTGGAACACTCATTAGGATATATCTAGGAGTAACTACATGCTCCTG
Organism: Osmoderma eremita; assembly: GCA_031763485.1. Classification (NCBI taxonomy): domain Eukaryota; kingdom Metazoa; phylum Arthropoda; class Insecta; order Coleoptera; family Scarabaeidae; genus Osmoderma; species Osmoderma eremita. The sequence goes on from JARFOC010034720.1 coordinate 2,516, forward strand.
AGCAGAGTTCAACTGTATTACAGCATATATGTTGCAAACATTTTCTTCTAGGCAAACTTTATTTTATTCCAGAAAAGTGGAAACTCTTTGTTTAACTTTTAACCAATTTTCTATGCTATTATTATTATTTTTGAATAGTATATTGCTGAAAAATAGGGTGAAACGGATTTAGCAGGTTTTAGGCAATTTGCTTGTAGATATTTAAGTTTGACGCCTTTATAGTCACTAAGTACCAAACATACATAATTTGTACATATTAGTATATTCTTTTAAACTAACTTCTACAATTTTTCCAATTTGGTAATCATTTTTTTTTGATTGAAGGCAGTTCCTTACAGATGCTCATTGTGTAACAAAATTTGAAAGAAAATGTGCAAATAGTAACCCAACTTCAAGCACGTCTGTGACTAATAAATTTAAATTTTCTTTTTATCTCACATTTCATAATCATCATTCTTTATTCTTCATTATCATAATTTATTATCTGTCATTGTTCTCGATCAATTGGGCTTACTATAGATGTAACCGTCCTTGGTCGAATTATCAATCTGTTATTAGTCAAACAAGTGACGTCATTGTGGCATTTAATATACCCTGCATGTCATGATTAGTTTTTATTTGATGAATGCTTACAATCAATTTCTTTTAGCTAATAAAATAAATTGATGTGTTAATAATATTAGAAATAATATTAATAATTAATAATAATTGTTATTCTAATGAACATAAATATGCATATGCCCGGTGATGCTTGTAAAAACCTGTTTTCTATAGGCGTACAGTATTTGCTGTTTGTAAAAAAAGAAAATTGTATTGAGAGCTATTAACTTACAAAATTATTGTGAACATTCACTTTCTTTGTTTTCTTCCACGCATAACCTGTTTTAATTTCTAGGTTTCTTTCCATTATAGATCCAAGATTCTTTGTTTATTATAAAAAGTACCATTTCTAAAATACAACGGACTATTGGGGTCTCATCACCATTAAGTGTGTTAATTTTTTCTCATAGTTAACTTTTTAGTACTGCATTCAACCTATTAATTATGACTTTCATAAATACTTGTATACCCGCACGCATTACTAATATTAACAACGAAACAACATTTAACGCTATGGTGATCCAACTAACTAAACCTTTCAATTTATGCACACATTCAACAGAGGAATTCATTCAAATTATATATTTCGGTTTGGGTGAAAGTTTAGTTTAGTTTATTTCGTAATGTATTGTGTTTCTTAATAAATTCTGTATATATTGCTGTACACTACATATATACAATTTACCGTTTATAAATTAACACAAATAATTTTGCGTGCGTCGAAATGTGGGTTAAGAACTTCGAAATGACCATTTGTTTGTGAGATTTATTGCTCCGTTTCTATATTTTAATAGCTCCCACTTTATTGTATCTGCAGACACAATAACGCAGATGTGTAATGTGTGGACATATACACTATGTCCGCCTGGTAACGAAATGCCAGAGGCGTATATGCATCCCACCACAGCTTTAGATAATATCGAGGGTGCTCCCTCAGAATAGATGAAATCTGGCGTTAGGCACTTAGTAACAATTGAAAGTCTGATGTGGCTGATATTTCGAATACAATGGCAAAGTATACTGAAGAAGAAAAAACGAAATGCTAAATTTGTTTCATTCCGGGAATAGTTTCCAACACGTTGGTGATTTATTTGCTGTTAAATACCCACACACACACCTATTCCGACTAAGTCTTTAATTTAGGGGAAAACTTCAAGGAAACCGCTTAGGTCGCCAATTAAAAAACTATCGACCACATAAAGTTCGTTTTGAAGAATTTATATTAATTAGTATATGCGTCTGTAGGAGACAATTTTACGTCATCCGTGCGCGATATGGCTGCCGATTCGGAATATATCCCGTATCCCTGGGAGTAGTATTATTTTCAAGAATGGTTATAAAAGTCCCAAAATATCGAAACGTCGGGAATTATTGGCCGATGACACATTTAGAGCAAAGCAATTTCCGGAATATCTAACGGATGAAATTAGCAGTGATGCCCATTTCTTGTAAAACATATTTATGGACGAGTCATTTTTCTCTCGAACTCGCGGTCACTATACATACATCGGTTGTACGATATTGATCAAAACAAAATGTATATAGTAGTACTAGTTTCTGCAATTGGTGTTGTTTATCATGCTAAATATGTGAGCTGGATTATTGGGTAGTCATAGTAGGACCTTTTTTTATTGACTGTGTCTTAAACTCCCGAAAGGGCCTACAGTTATTGCAAAAAAACTTTCCCATAACCATCTAGGCATCCCCAGACATTAATCTACAAAGAGTATACTTCAACAGAATGGATGCCCAGTTCATAATATTTTGTTTGTAATTGCCTTCAAGAACAATTTCCTAATCGATGGGTTGGTTAGTACCAATCACTCTAGAGGAAGACCGCCAAGAAATTCCTTCAGAATAAGTATTCAGATAGAATTTATAGGCCAGGTCGTTTTCCAGATCTGTCCCCCTTAGATTATTTTTATTAATACCATTTAAACCCTCAAATGGTCTTACAGCTATTGCAAAATAACGTTCCCACAACCATCTAGGCATTCCCAGACATTAATCTACAAAGAGTATACTTCCAATAGGATGGATGCCCAGTTCATAATACTTTGCTTGTAAGGAATTGCCTTCAAGCACAATTTCCTAATCGATGGGTTGGTGAGTACCAATCAATGGAGAGGAAGACTGCCAAGAAATTCTATCAGAATAAGTATTCTGACAGAATTTATAGGCCAGGTCGTTCTCCAGATCTCTCTCCCTTAAATTTTTTTTATTGATACCATTTAAAGCCGAAAATTTACTGTAATGAAAATACCACGAAATCAAACAGTTAATATTTCAAATAATGTAACACCTGCAATGTTGATGAATGCAAGAAATAATTTTTATCATGGATTAGGATATTGCTTCGTAAAAGAAATTCTCCCTTCTTTGAACGGTTTGTTTAAATTTTAAATTCAATAACCTGGGAAGGAAGGATATTTTATTTAAAATAACTTTTACTCTTAATTTCTTTATTTTTATTAGATGTTGTATTTCTGCATCATTTATGAACATACATTGGATTTAGCATGTCTATCTTCTACCCAATATCCAATATCAGAGAAAAAGCAGTGCATGATTATTTTATTTTCATTTGGAACTACAGTTTGAAATATGCATTTGTTCAATCAATATAAAGCTAACAATATCACGGAATTAAATAATAATCCATATTTTTGTCAAATTGTCGAAAACGGTTTATTTAGATATTTTTTTTTGTTACACTTGCTAATATGGTAGACTCAAATAAATTGGTAGCATCCTCTTACTTTGAAGAACCTGTTTATATTACATTATACCATTTACGTTTGTTAAATCAATACAAAACACCTAACATAGTTATTTTGCATTAATACGCTTTCTTAGTCTAATTCCAATTCTGATTAATTCGAGATATTAAACACAAGCGATTTTATTAATTTAGTAACAGATCTTCACCATCTTTATAATTTATAGTATTGGCGTATTTGCGCTTCCCTCTAAAGTACATTTAATTTGGCATATTTATTATCTGTACATGAAGGAGGTGCGTATGTTTCTTGACACTGTACAATGTATGATCAAAAACGGTAGGGGAAGTTAGTCCACCAGGGCTGGGGAATGCGTAGGAAAGTCGTTCAATTACCTCATTGACAGCCTGTATAAATGTACATGCATGCATGTACGTTCATATTGTGGAATGACAAAGGACAATGTCTCAGCGATATGTGTATGTATGCAAATACAAGTAATATCATGCGCTCATGTCAACACGGGAACGCCATCATGTTATTGTACGATACAATAAGATTCATAATTACCTATTCTATACCAGACGGACATGCCTTCAACTCCTCATTTCCATTCGAACTTCGTGGCGTGCTACTGCATTTAATATTCTATAACTATTTGATGAAATAATTTACGGCTTACAACGCACATTATGCTTAGTTGTTTTAATTCGAAAGTATCATTCATGTTACGATCTCAGAAAGGGGTATGCATAAATTTTAGATACGTTTATTTCAGTGTTGTTATTATGATTGTATTTTGAAAGCGGTGACAGCGAGACAGGTCGATAAACTTTACGCAGTAATAGATAGATATTCAGGGGTCCGAATTAAAAGCAATTGTGTGTATAGGTAGTAGACCTTAGCAGAGAGAGGGTGCAAACTCTTCTTTGGAACTACGTACGTCACTACACACTTAATAAAAACTTAACAATAAAGGCGTATAAATAATATTTCTAACATTATTTCCAAATTTCTAGCTGGTAAATCGGTACTTGAATTATGCGGGAAACATTTGATACTGCTGTTCAATTGTTTCTCTACTTTTATTAAATATTTTGTGAAATTTGTAATTCAGTAATATACTAACGTTAAGTCAAATGGTAGAAATTTGCTTGTAGAATATCCTTTATTATACAACATACTTAAAAAAGGTCGAACATTTTACCTGCGTATAGTCCCCACCAGAAAATGGCACAAAAAATCTTAAACCTCAGTACAGATAGAAAACTAATATGTTGAATTGACATGTTTTTGAAAAAAATGGGAAAACCAACTGATACAGGGAAACAAATTTATAGTAAGATTCAGTGTAAATATACTGAAGCTTGGTATAATTTATTGCTATATATGGAACGGAAACATAATACTAGATCTAAAAATAATTTTGTGCTGGAATTCATTACTAATTTTGTATTAATGTCAAGTAGAAAGTTATAGTAGAAACCGCCAACAATTGTACTAAGAATTTAGAAACATATTTTAAAGATTTGCCCTTGGATCTTTGTTGATGGAAATAACAATGTGCCGATCCATTTGCTTTGTTGTTTATGCGGTAGTCTTCGTTTTTCCTCGTGCTCATTATATTTTAAGGTATTTTGTACCCTACCTAATGAACATTCAGTGGCCTTACCGACAGCATGGGAATCGATGATAAACTTTTCAATCACTATACAGAATTCGATTACGATTACAAGGTTTACAAGCTGGTTGCTGGTTTAGTCTTAGCTAATCTGTGAAAATTTGCTTTGTTTAATTCACATACCAAAGTATTCGAACTTATTCGCTTGGCCCAACTAAGACCGTTAATTAAGGGTCGATTGATTGTGGCTTTGACGTATTTACTAAAAATCTATTACAGTCACATTAGCGCAAGAAAGCTAGAGATGGAATGTATCTAACAGAATATTGTAGAAATGTCCGAAATATTGAGGGTGAAGACGCTATGAGTATTTCAGAATATCATCTTTTAAAAGAAAATAATGTTGGAGACGGTTTTCCGAATATTGAAAAAGCAATTAGGATCCTTTTAATCATGATGGCCACTAACTGTAGTGGAGAACGGTCCTTCTCAAAACTGAAAAGGATTAAAGTGAATTGAGAACTGCAATTCTCCAGAAAAGATTGAACAGTCTTTCGCTGATGTCCATTGAAAGCTTGAAGAAATAGACTTGGAAGATGTCATTCGTGATTTTGCCACTCAAAAGTCTAGTCTTGTATATATAGATTTTTTAGGTTTGCACGCATTTGTTCGCAAATTTTCAAAAATAAATTATACCGGCGTTAATGTTGCTCGTTCCTGTTAATATCGATTCTAAACTTCTCTCGAAAGGGCCCCATGCATCCCAGTGCCCAGGGCCCCCACTGTACTTAAAACGGCCCTGGGTACTTGCAATGTCCCGATACGATTTTATCCTCATTTTTTTTTGAATCTAACACTTGTTTCTCCTAATTTTCTGTAACAATGTTTATTTGTACCCGTACTGATCTGAGATAGTATATATTTATATGAAAATATTTAATTGCTACTTGAGTTGTATCAACGCTTCTATATAGCAAGTTGATAATAACCATAAATGACAACTGTATTTATTTCATTTGTCTCATTTAATTTATGTGTATAGATGAAATATTGACGTCTTCTATTTAATATTGTTATATCTAAAACTTTTTGTACTACAATGACGACAATTTAGCGTTACTGCTGAGGATGGCTTTATGCAGTGTGGACTATTTTTAAAAGTTTGTTGGGTCACTACAATAATACTATTAGATGAGTACCGAGAGAGCAAGAATGATTGTCCTGATCCTACACCACTTTCCACTAACAGCATATCAATACTTACATCCATTTGGACCCGCGGTTATGCATTGGTGTAGAAAGTTTTACAATTTATCATAAAAATAGAAAAAACTGTCTTTTAAATCAAATTAAGGAAAGTTTATACATCGTCCGCATCTGTACATGAATATGGTCGAGCAAGAATTTAGAAGTATAGGTTACTCTTTTTTTACATTTTATTTTACCACACTAACAAGAGAGAAATAGCAACTTAGTTCAAGATCTTTTTTGAAAAAACTAATGACAGAGTAATATGAATTTGTAACATATATCATAAATAAATGAACAAAATGCAGACAGGAAACAAAGAAAAGTTTTATATATTTTATAAATAAAATCAATTTTATTGTCACAATATACAGCGTATAGATTAAAAAAAATTGTTCAAAGGTTACAAAATTGATACAAACATAACTGAAATAATCTGTACCTTATCGTACATACAGTCATAGAAAGGTATGGAATGCACTGGTCACTACATAATTATTCCCTTATTTAAACATTTTGCAGAAAGCGTTATGAGCTTTCAAATGATGCTTTACAGTCACCATTGTCACAACGCACTTCAAAGTTGTTGTTCGAAATGTGTTCCATTGTTATTTAAACATTCTTTTCATATTATCGAATACATGAATTAATTGTTCAACAGTTACGTTATTAACTGATGCCCTTATCGCTTCCTTCAATTCGTCTAATGCATGCAATCGATTACCATATAAAACATTTTTTAAGTGACCGAACAAAAAGTAATCAAGTGGAGTTAAATCCGGTGACCTAGGAGGCCATCTGCCAAAACCAATAACACGATCATCATAAAATTGTCGAATGTATTCTCTTGTTTCATAAGCGGTATGAGCACTAGCATTGTCGTGTTGAAAATAGCCTGTTCTCGATTCATCATCATGCAACTCGTTCACAAAATCCTTTAGGAAGTTACGATATCGTACTGCAGTAGCAGTTTCTCGAAAGAAAATAGGACCAATGATTCGTCTTCCCGACACACAGTGGGTCACTGAGTACTTCCATTATCTGTCAGCTCCACGTTCACCGTTTCTAAACTACGCCTCTAAAATAAATTGGTCATGCTGTAGCGTAAGCGGCATATTTCACAAATTTAGTGCAATTGATTAGTATTGCAAAATACTGATTTTAATCTCCAACCCAAAAATTATTATTTTTGGGTTGGAGATTGACCCAAAAGACTCCTAACGCACGACTATGAATAGCAAATGACAATTATGACACATTATTTGGTGAAATCCACCAGAAATAACTAAGTTGCTAACTTCGCATGTAAAAATGGATGAAAGTATTGATATACGGGCTGTGGAAAGTGGTGCAGGATCAGGACAATCATTCTTGCTCTCATAGTATTGCTTTTGCCTAATAGGTGCCAGTTTTACAATTGAATTAGTTATTGAGATATCAGGATTACTCTCAGTCTAAGAGTGTATTTATTTTATTGTCCCTAACTGTATCTATATGTAAAGCATGCTCGTAGTGAGATGTTTATCATTGCTGATTAATGATGTAATGGTTACTACTATAACGTTTACTAAATTAGCAAAGTAGTAGCACCTTAAGAGTTTAAGAATGCTAGAAGCCGAAAAAAATTGATTGTTTTATTTCCCGGATATTCCCTTGTACTAATTGTAAACAAAAAAACTAGTCCTAATAAATTTAAAGGTAAGCCATAGTAACAACGTGACGTATTGTAGTTTTAATACAATTTTTACCTACTCTGTATAGGTACCTTTACATATGTATTTTGGAAGAAAATAACTTAAATAAAATTTAGGGTCAATCCTAAGAAAGTAATTGCTAATGATTTTGACAAAGAGAGTGCAAATAATTTGTTTCAAATGCAACCAACATACATTCTGACTTGTATTCTGCATTTTTTATGACAAACGTACAATTGAAATGCAGGATATTTTTGATATTGGAATATTTGCGATGACGTAGGTTTCCTACCGATGCATCGTTTTTTTCAGAATTGTAATCGAAGGAGCGAAATGTAGAATGCAGATAAATGAATCCATTTTTACTAGCAATAATACAATCAAAAAGCAATATGCAATCCATCATATGCGAGATAATGATGTAATTTCGCGGATACCCCCACTTTTTTTTCTTCAAATGTTTTTTTGAAAAGTTACATAAGATGAACAGACAATATTACCGACGTGTATCCATTGTCAAATAATAAGCGTATTTTACCGTGAAGGTTAGCAATTATAGGACCTTGAGTCGAAGTATATAATCAAGTGCTCGGCTTACTTTTAACGTTTGAAGAATGGGTGTTGTTTCTCTTGAAACATACAATATTTTTTCCTCTTAAAACTATTTCACAAGTCCTATATAGATATAATATATGAACATCATATGGGATAGCATAATTACCAGATATTTTTTGCCCTCTGCAATTACCTCCCGTGTGTGTTTCACGTTTGCTTTATGAAGGTTTAATGGCTCTTTGAACTGTATAGTCATCTGAGTTTATAATTAAGCCGATTATTAATAGAAAATGACTTACCTACTTCCAGATGTAGATATGCTGGCGCCCACGATTACAATTCCTGCTTTGTTTCTCTTATAAAGACGCGGATGATTATATTTGTAATAGTAGGTGTTTAGGAGCAGACACTAAACATTTTTAACTTCCTTTATAGGAGAAATACGAACAAATATTTATTTTATACATTGTTTGTAGCTAATTGATTTGCCAATAATAGGGAACCCCTTTGTTACTTTTACTTCTTGTATCAATTAGATAGTCGCATTTAAAACTAACGTTCAATATTTACCAATTTTCAATAAAGGAAACAAATTCCACAAACAAATATTTGTTGACCCAGACGTTTAAAACATATATACCATCATTTTCCGTATCCTATTTACTTGACATTGACGTTTTGAGTAAAGAATGGGTTATCTCCTTCTAAATCTTTCGTTTCCGGTATATCTGTAGAATGCTAAAATAACTTTTACGACCTTTATCTTGTCATAGAGCACTGAAAACGTCGACAATGCATAAAGTGGCTTCCTTCTTTATTGGTTTCTTCGAATGTTTCTGTGCTTTATACCGATTTCTACTTCTATTGCAATCACAACAAGGAAAGGGTTTCATTTGCGTCCGATAGGAACATGTAGGAAGACATGTACAGGATAGAATTAGGTTTATGTCTGGGCGAAGTCTATTTTATGACTAGAGTTTTATTGTTCTAGAGCAGATAGCGTTGGGCCGTTCTACAAACCAACCTAGTTTGTTATAGTAATGTAAAGCGTTACCTGAATTTACATATTATCCTGCCACCGGAACGTCTGGAACTAATTAAACTTTTTAAGCTTAACCTAGGATATGTACATATGGCTAATGCCCACTTCGCACTGTCTCATTTCGCACCGAGACTAAAATATTTCCCAGTTTGTACCACCCTTCAGAAATATAACTACATTGATTCCCATTTCGTATCGGGAATGGGTGACTATCACAACAAAATAGTAGAAACTAAATATCAATACAACAGATAATATATATATAATAGTACTTTACAGTATAAATGAAGCATGAATACAAAACAAATATTCATGTAAATATTTAAAGAACAAGACAATTAAGAAACATAATGTTATACATTAAATATATCATCAGATATGACGTTAGCAATGAACCGCCATATGGGAAAGTGGTACTCGCTTCCATAAATTGGATTTAGCAATAGGTACACGCAAACTCTAGTACCTAGTATCGTGAGCTGGGACGGCAAAGTTCATTTGCGACACTAGGGAGTGAGAATCCACTCTATTTAGTACCAGATTAACAAGAAATCTGCCACTGGAAACAACTCCTCGGCTTTGTAGAGAGTCGAAATTGTGCCTTTATAGCGTTACGATCAGAAAATGATTTGCAAGAACGTACTAAAAACCCCAAAACCTTAGAAGAATTATTAGCAGTTTCAGTTATATGATCACTAAAAGACAATTGAGAATCAAAAAGTACTCCCAGATCTCGGATATTTGACTGTCTAAAGATTGGTGTGTGATTAATAGAATAGGGTGAATCCTGGTGTGACGATAATGGGATCCATCTAAATACAGACAAATGCGCTGATATATCTTATACTAAATTTAATACTGTCGTATCGTAACAGTGTTAAATTTAGTATAAGATATAACAGCGCATTTGTCTGTATTTATATGGAACGTCACACCAGGAATTTATAATGTGGATATTCCTTTGAAGTAGGACGCAATCAGATATTGTAGATATCTTGGAATAAATCTTTAGATCATCGGCGTAAGCTGCAACTCTACATTTCAGCCCAGATAGTCGTTCATTCAAGTAAATGTAAAAAAAAAATAGGGGACCTAGATGTAACCCTTGTGGAACACCAGAACACACTATAAATCAATCAGAACTGAAACTGTTATAAGAGACGTAGCAATTGCATAAGTAAGATGAGAATAAATCGGTGATCGCAGATCGTAAATTCAAGGTTGGATAACTTTTGAAGCACTAACGTGTGGTCGATGGTGTCGAATGCCTTTGTAAAATCAGTATACACTACATCAACCTGCTGACGATGTTCAAGTGACTCATTATATATTGAGTAACCTCAGCCAAAAACAGAAAAGGTTTGACCATAAAAGATAGTTGATCATGTAAGGCAGACTCAAAAACCTTACCAAAGTTAGACAATATATGTCTTAAAAAACAGTTGTTATTTTAGATATTTCCCATAAATTTGGAAAAGTACTCGTGCGTATGATTAAGTTAAGTGTTGTCGTAAGTGGTTCGCAAAAATCAGACGCACCATCATGCACTAAAGAGCCTGGCAGACCATCATGACCTGCATTCATGTTGGTTTCGATTTTCTTGATGCTACGGTAAACGTCTCCTGAGGTTGTAGAAGACAAAAATAACGTATAAGAATTGGTACAGGTGGATATTGAAGAATTAGGTGAAGAGTGAGCACTTTGGTACATAATTGAAAATACTCTAGCAAAAGCATTTACAACTGTATTGTAGTTTAAGCTACCAGGAATTCTAGAAGTACCAATTTTAGTATTAATGAAATGCCAAAATAGTTTCGTGTTACTGGAGATATTGATTTTCATTCTAGATATATAGTTCTGATGATAATCTGTTATTTTAAAATAAGAGAACAAGTGTTTTTTCATAAAAATCTATGTTAAGATATACAATTTTAATATATGTGGCTCTAGAAAAATCCCAATCTTGTACATAGATTAACTGCACCATAACTTTCTTATTCGTTTTAAAACAATAGCGTATATATCACACATGAAGTTGTCATTCAACAGTCTTTGAAAATAAACGGTGCTTCATTAAAGAAAAGTTTTGAGTGTCGAGTAACAAAGTATTGCCGAAAATATTGCATCTTTGCGTACTTCGTCGTATCTTTAATCTTTAAACTGTGAAAACAATCATTAGATTGTGTCGCACCTGATTTTTGTATAACGAATGACCTATTACAAATGTTTTGATCGAATGCTAATCATTATAGCTCTCGCACATTGAACTCGATTACTAATCGTAGAATAACGCAACCGCATTTTTCAAACACTGTTAATTCTCGCATTTATGCATAGAATTATCTAAAATATTATAAAGTTACGAAACTTGATTTTTCTTAACGCGTAATTTTTCTTTTACCGCACCATACTTTCTCTCGACACTAATTTTGTTTTTAGCTGTCAGACGAAGAGAGTTTGGTGGCCACAGTGGGCTACACCTTATCCATCAGTTTATTTTCACCGCCCCGGGCCATGTCTCAATTCATTTATCCTTGTGCTGTATAGACAACTTGTCTCCCATAGTGTCTCGAATCCAAACGATCACCACGCGCGATCTGGGTAGAAACGAAGATGAATCTTCGTGTAAACGCCTTAATTATATTCCCGCGCGAATCGATTTGTGTAATTGTCGCTATAACGAAAGCCCTAATAATGTTGGTAATAGAAATTCCGACCTACATCTCGTTGCTATTGTTGAATATTTGTTTGGATATTTTAAAAAGGAAAAGTATCGGCAACTATAACATTTCGTTGCTTTCTATTGTTGGCAAGATATATGTATTTCTGCGACTTGCGTAGTTTACTGTTATTAACGCAAGAATGTCAGTCGTACGTTGTGTTGGGAAAATCTAGAGGAAAAACAGTTGCTATTAACATACTAATACTTATTTATTCTGATATTCTCTCAGATAGTTTGACTTTGTCCCATACCATAGAAATTCCAGTCTCTTAGCGGTCCTGTTAATTAACTTTATGTTTCTTGTAGGACAGTCAGCTTCAAACTATGTTGGCAATGTTATTAATTCCTTGATGTTTGGAGCATAATTAATAAAGTGATGTAATCTTCCGCAATGAAATGTTTTGAATATGCTATAGTAATGTATTATAGGAATAATTAGGTATGCATTGTGACATTTCTTGCGATGAAAAAACTCGCTCGCTTAACATGTCTTAAAATATTATCATCTATATGTATATATATATATATATGTATATGTATATTTTATACGCTTACAAACTCTATTGGGGCGTTGGAATGAGATATCCAAGATCGCAAAACTAGAGGCGGCTCTGGCCCTCGCTAGATATCGCATCCCTGTTCTGTATGAAGCTGATATGCATCAAAAATTATCTGAGTTATTCTAAAATTCGTTGTTAACGTATTAGATTTGTGTGCCGCGGACGCCTACACTTACTGTCCAAGTTCATTCTTCGTTTCGTACCGTTGAATACTTTATGTCGCATTTCCGGGCTAATTCCACTTACACCTCCTGTAATTATAATATAATAGTAATTATATTATTTAGTAATTCTTCTAACGTATTGATACGGTTTGAATACATTTTATTCTTTAAATAACTAAACATGAAAACATCAAGTGGGGTTATATCCGGTGACAGATCCTGATCTCGAAAAACTGATCCAGATAATGTAATATTATAAAATACAAATAATAGATACACGGTGGCTTAAAATAGTAAACATAAAAAATGAAAAATACCCTTACCACCTCGATTAGTGAAGAACTCCCGACACGTATTTCGGCAACTAATTTGCCATTCTCAGCAAAATCGACGAAAGAAGATAATGTTAGACGTCGTTGGTGTTATTCAAGTGGTGTTCTGTGTGGTGCATATCTCCCAAAGTGCGATGTCTAACATTATCTTCCTTCGTAGATTCTGCTGAGGTTGCCGAAATACGTATCCGGAGTTCTTCACTCATCGAGGTGGTAAGGGTATTTTTTATTTTTACTAATGTAATGTTGTATGCGAAGTATCTTGTTGGAAGTAACCCGGTTGTGAGTTATCATCGTACAGTTGTTCAATGAAATGATTTAACATCAAATTTTGATAGGTATTCGCATTAATGTTTTGATGAAAAAATAGAAGCAATGATTCTTCTTCTTGACATCGCTAACCATACAGCTATCTTCGGAGGATGTAACTGAGCATCTACGAAGACATGGGGATTTTCTGTAGCCCAAATTCTATAATATATAATTCGATAGTATATAATTCTTTAGTATAAACGCTGAGATGAAATCATGACCTATAGGTTTTCCTTTGAAAATATCACGTGTTTTACAAATTCTCCATGATATACCTGAATTGTGTATATACACATCGGTGCTACAGGCCTTGTGGCCCTAGGCTTAAAAATTCTTCAATATCCTCCTCCAATTCCCTCTGTCCTGTGTATTCCGTTGCCATGTCTCCACTCCAACCGTCCTCAGATCTTCCTTAACCATCTGTAGCCATGTTCTCCCTCCTTCCTTTTTTCTCCTCGTACCTTCTCCCCCCATTAGAGCTCTCTTCGGTCATCTATCCCTTGCCAATCTTGCTATATGTCCCAACCATCTGGCCCTTTCCGCTTTAATGTCTGGATGATCGAAGCTCTATTATATATTTCCATTATTTCTGTGTTAGTCCGCCTCTCCATTCCTGCTCTACCCTTGTTCCACCAAAAAAATATCTTAAAATCTTTCAATCCGTTTCTGTTCGTAATGCTAAAAAATGTTTCCTCTCCCACTTCGCTATCTTTCATGACCATATATTTTGTCCATACATATACGTGAATTGTATATCATAAAATTGTTGGTGGCAATTCTGATAGGAGTAATCCCAACATTCCTTCATTATTGCGCATTCCCGAACGAAAATATGCCTCGGCAATAAATTTGTTGTGCATCCCAGTGAAACTCATTGCTAAGCTAAACCTACCTGCCTAGTGTTTATATGACTATTTTCCCGCTTACCAATAAAAAATATGGGGCAGTGAGAAAGTGGCAAGAACACAACATATTCTATAAATATCAAGTAAAATAATAAACTAAATACACCAAAGCGAAAACATATAAAATCAAAACAAGAGCAATAGTACGCTAATGATCATGCAAATGCATGACATGTATGTTCTAGCAGCGCCAACATTCCGATATAAAAATTGTCGCCCTAAATTTATATACACAGTGTATAATAACTTAGGTAAATTACAATTCGCTTTTATTATTTGAATATCGAGAATAAATTGAAGTACGGAAGAAATACTTCGGCGTTTGTGTTGTGTCTAAAATTAGTACAAAACTGCTGAGTTTAGAGCGCCCTCTTTTACTTCCAAACGTGAGCCTCAACATTACGGTAAGTGTAAGTGGTCGGGTATTAGTTCATCAATATTACGGCCTCTCGACTTCTAACAGCCCTAAATACGCGTAGGCACATGCGGGTTTCAGACAAAAATAGAAAACCTTTAAGTATGTCTGTATGTCCAATTGTGTAATCTTTCAAAACACATGGTTATTTATTACGATTTCTGTACCAAAAGTTTTGTCGGTTAACTATTTCATGTTACGTTATCGAATTCGTATTTTTATTGCAGTATAATTGAAGTATTATTATTGTTATGGCGATAGGACGTAAAAAAACATCCTTTTTAACCTTCTATCTTAAGAGCCAAAGAATCCATTATGAACTGAAAGCAAACAAAGTCCATACGGTTAAGTTCTCTCAGATCGTTTTTAAATATAACGTATGCCTGCTTCTCAGCCTTGGGGTACGGATTTAGATCGGGAATAGTTTAACGGAAAGCCGGCTAGGAATGGATTTATCATAACAGTCTAATCGCCAATGACATGTTGAAATTCGACACCGAATTTCATTTTTACCGTGAAAATGAAAGTTTTGTTTACGCTTTGGATAGGTATGTAATGTACACGGTTCGCACGAGCATTGCATATCCAGAGCAAATATTCACCCGCCGATTTTACGTAACGAACGCGCATCCGCTGTGGTGTCGGCTGAAATATTGGGAATTAATGATAATGATAATTTATTGCCCAACAGATTTAACAATCCAATTACAGGACAAGTAATATATACAAAAGTAAACTACATAGATGTATAAACTTAATACTAACTTATATCTAAATAAATTAAACATAAATAGAGGAAAGAGATGAAATTTGGCAGATATATTTATAAAAAGTGTAATGTTGGAATGAACTTATTCCAGAGTGTAACCAATGGAGAGAAATTAATATCGGTGGAGCCATCTGATATACAGTTAAAAGCGTTGCACATTCTATATACCGGAGACCTTAGCATAATGTTAGTTTTGGATTTTGGTGTATAGAATGTGTTACAATATCTGGTACAGGGACGAGGTATTACAAAGTCGAGGTAGCTTAGCAGCTCAGGGGTATCAATGTTGTTATTTACGAGATTGTATAAGAATTTACCATCTGCTCTGTCACGATGTAAATATAAGGAATCCACATTGAATAATGTAAGTAAAGCCATGTGACTATAACCTTGAAGTGGATATTCGCCTCCTCGCTTGTAATTCAAGTACTTTAAAAGATTTCGTTGTACTTTCTCCAATGCGTATGAATGGTACTTATAAGAAGGTGACCAGTTCACACAGGCATATTCTAATTTCGAACGAATAAAACTGAAGTAAAGCAATATTATTGGTTCGATGTTGGAGAAGGGATTGGTAATACGCACAATGAATCCCAAAGTTCTCAATGTGGAGGCAGTTATTGGGGAGATATGTTCATCGAAGGATAGCTTAGAGTCGAAGACAAATTCAAGATCTTTAATTGACTAATGCCTGGCTAAGTTGTTATTGTCGATATGGTAGACGTAGTGTAATGGATGAACCTTACGAGTGTAGATTACAACAATGCAAATACTCACATTCAAGCTAATCTGTTATTAATAAACCCTGTTTGCAGTGTGTTTAACTCACTTTACAGGTGGACACAGTCAGCAACTTATTTTGTAACATTGTAGATCTTTAGATCATCAGCAAAGAGCAATTTACGACAACCAAGCCATATCACATACATCATTAATATATATAGTAAATAGTAGAGGTCCTAAATTCGTTCGTTGAGGAACAGTGGAAGTAGTGTAAAAGTGTTGCGATTCGTGACCCAGATGAGCTGCATAATGCTTCCAATGCGTGAGATATGACGAGAACAAGGTAACCGGTGATGTGAAGAATTCAATGGCATCCAATTTCTCGAGAAGTATAAAATGGTCAATGCGATCAACAGCCTTGGTTAGATCTGTATAGATGACATCAACTTGTTTATTACGATCAACATTATCAGAGATAAACTAACTGACGCTTGTCAAGTTTGTTACGGTAGACCTGTTACTGAAGAATCCGTGCTGAAATGGAGGAATGTAAAGATCTTTCGAAAACCTTTGCAATGTTGTTCAAAATAGAAATTGGTCGATAATTTTCAACTAATTGTTTGTCACCTTTCCTAAATACCGGCATTAGTCTGGCGACCTTCCAAGCATCGGAAAAAGTAGCGGTTTTTATTCATAGATTAAAGAAATAACAGTGGAGGGATTAATACTTAGGCACAATCTTTTAAGTTAAGCATATTTAGGAATGCATTTCTATTTTGGATCTGCCTTTATGAGCAAATTCGTATTAATTCTTCATCACATGTCGAAAATTGCATTTCTAGGTGTATTCATCAACATACAAACATTTTATGTTATGTTGCTTTCATTAGTATTAACAATAAGTAATAATTTCTATTAAGACCCGTGTTATAACTACATAGACATATGTATATACATTCCTCACTTTGTATGGGGGCTTTAATGTATTATTGCCATAATGTTAGTAATTCCTGAAGATCCTCCGTCTTGTGACACCGGCGCGCCGCGCAGTGTTTCTGATCTCCAAACACAAGCTAAATTGAGTTTTTCGACTTTCTTGGATAACCCTGAAATTTTCTTACAGTAACGCTCATGACGTACTTTCTGTGGCGTAAGAATCAGGTATCAGTATTTCTCATTTATAAACAATTTCAAATATGTATAAAAATGCGAGATTTTAAGTTAATTTAATTCTCTCAACACTTTATTACCAATTAAAAAGTATATTCTAATAGTCTGTGTGTTGTACTTTTTAGTGTTAGCTTTAACTTATACATATTCAAAATACATATCTTTTATTATGTGAGTCACATAATAAATGATTGCATATTTTTTGCGTTCTTCTTGAATATAAAGTAAAATATCGTTTATGGTTACGAGAATATATCATAAATTTTATATAAAGTAAATTGTATGTCTTCTCATTATCCCAATCAACATTTCTTACCACAATTTGCCACTTCAAGAATTATGCTAAAAATATTACATAAAGTATCTAAAATTAGACACCGTGATATAGTGTTTGGCCTTCATATATTATTATCTCAAGCATATTTGACTAAGTATATGTATACCCTTAATGAATTAGTTATTGATTTATAATGTTTCTGCTATTGTTACAGTATTTGGTGTAATTATCAAAAAGCTATTAGGAAACATAGTTTTTCGTATAAGAGAAAAAGGTCTCTCCGGTTACCTACATACATATATTAGATGTCATTAAAAGTTGATTAAAACCAAGAGATGTATGTAGATGAATGACATTGATTATTACGTGGATAAATATGTATTGAAACAGTACGAACAGGTTTGACTTCTGTGTGCGTGCCTGGGCTGGTATTCTCTGGCTGCTGCTCCAACGTTTTTTCTGCAATGTTTTCAATTATTATGCCTCTTGATCTTTTTTTATTGCAATCCCGAATTTCTCTGGACAACAGTCGTGATTTACTGGTGTTCCCACTAGTATTATACGGCGCAAACCCAAGTATTTGCAGTTCATTTAGATGCATAAGTAGACATTACAAGTCCCAGTTGCACAAGCAAACATTTGTCATTTTTCAAAGTATCGTTTAGGAATTAATCAGGCATTTCTGGAGAAAATTCAATATCTTCAATTTCATTAAATATCAGCCCCCAAATAAGTGCGTGCGGTTTTTGAGGGTAAAATATGAAATATTTATTAAGAAACAATAATACACTATTATTCATGGAAGTACCATGACACTCAATGACCTTTTTCCAACGCGACACCAATTTTTGTATGCCGGTATTGTAGAACTCTATGAATTTTGAATCAAAAAACTGAAAAAAACTGGAGTTTTGAATTGTCTATGCTTCATATAGTTGTCAAGAGACAAACAAATGTGGTAATCACTTTGCGAAATGTCAGCATTTATCACATCAACTCAAGTTTTGAACTAAGACAGTTCAAGAGACAAGAAAGCTGGTAATGGTAATTGGTATAGAAGAATACCACTTTCTTTCGATTGATCAAAGAAGGCTGTATTTTGGATGAGTGCTGCTTGTACTCGCTGAAGCTGTTCACAATACAAGTTGATTGTTTGACCCCTTTCCAAAAAACTCATAATCGAAAATTCCTATTGTTGTCCACCAAACACACAATAAAATCTTGTTTGGGTGCAAGGAAGCTTTGGGAGTGTTTGGTACCGAATCAGTAGGCGATAACCAGTGATACGAACGCTTAGAATTTGAGTACAATATCCACTTTTCGTCGCAGGTTAACAACCGATCAAGAATTGGTTCTTTATCTTTGCGTGAAATGTTTGTCGAACAAATGGTAACATGACTTAATTTGTTATCAAACGACAATTTATGTGGGACTCATTTACTTAACTTCCACCTCTTTCTTACCTGATGAAGGTGCAAACGAATGGTTTCACCACTCACATTGAACCCTTCCGAAAGCTCTGGGCACATTGTGCTGGAATTTCCTCCACAATCTGTTGATCATCATCGTTGCAATGATTGTCGGTCTTATAGGGCTTGTTTCATCGGTCAAGCTGAAATCTTCTGAAGAATTTTTTTAAACCGCTTCTGTGCTGTTCGATCACTTACGGCATCATCTCCGAATGCCTTACATTTCCTCCACAACCTGTTGAATATTCTCGTTGTTAATGATCTTCGGTCTCCCAGAGTTGAGATCTCCCGAAGAAATTTTTTTGAACCAGTTCTGTGCTGTTCGATCACTCACGACATCATCTCCGAATGCGGTACATATTTTTCGCGTGGCCACTTCGGCTTTGGTACCAAAGTTTGTACTCATAGAGTAAACAACCTAGAATTAAAGTTTTATCATTGCCATTTTCAATTATTCAAAACTAAAATCTAAACAAAAAAAAACACAAAATGTGTATGTATCCAATAAAAGAAGGATTCACACTACAGTAGATGACAGATAACAAACAATTGTTATCGATTAATAACTTAAAAAATATTCATGGCTCTCTATTTTATACAAAAGCCCAACTTATTTGGTTATTAGAAAACCTGGCAAGGTTTTTTTGGCCAGGATTGTGTTATACATGTCACATATCATTTATACGATACATATGAAGAGAATCCTACCATGAATATTTTAGTAAATCTAATCTAAGATCTTGGTAGTAAAATAAATGCCATTTTTAGATAACTAAAACACTCAGTTATGCACCATAACATAATAATGTATGTTGGCAGAAAATGAATATAAATTCGAATGTTTTGTATGCTGATATACTTATAATTATATACACTTATACATGATTCTAGACTAAGTTTTTACCCCAACATATTAACTTCGCTGAAATTCTAGCGCATACTTGTCTCTGAAATCAGTATAAAAAACAAAATCTAAGTGGCTACTTATTTTAAGAAATAGTAGGTACTAATTGCCTAATGTTTGTCTGAAATGGAGCGAACTAATTATTGTCTTATGGTAATATTTTCCTCCGTTCAGCGTTAAGATAAGCTGCGTACAACTTTCACTTGAAAACAGCAATTTGTTGTTTCCACAACAATAGCTTGTTCCTGTAATCTTCATATGTATGTAAATGCAATAACCACCAGGAATACTGTAGCCGATTGAAAAGAATGTGAGGCGTAAGGCCATTGGCCCGCTAAGGTGATTATGTCATTAACGGCTAGCCCACTTTGTTCATATTCCATACAGGCGGAAACCCACTAAATGTCGTTGTAATTTGAGATTGCTAACACTATTGATCTGAATAATAGCATTACAGTTAATTGATGCAGTGGTGACAGTGACCCAGTTTATTACCGTTCATTTTACAAACTGAAATCGGGATGTATTAGAATGTGTTGATGCACATTGTTCTGTTCGCGCTCTTTTTTAACAAAATAGTGACGTACTGATACTAACGATTTAAAGTGGATCGTTATAACAACATGTGATCTAATTTTAAATGTTATATAAATAAAAAACATTTGTTTATCTTGATGTAACAGTCATTGTTACGTCAAGCCGTTTTGACGGTCGTGCCATGAGCTGTTTTTTATACCGAAATAAAGTTTTATGAATATTTTTCCTATTATACATATCTACAAAAAAGAAATTAATAAATTCCAACATGTTATTTTGCCTGTGAAGTCGTAAAGTCATAAAAACCTTTGTAAACACAATACTAATTTTTTTCACGAAGAGTATTGATGCACAGAAGCAGAAGCAAAATTTGGTAATAAATATGAACTGGTCAGGCTTCCTTATTATTATGTTTCTTAATGTTTATGTCACACATTTGTGTTATTAAATTATGTAATGACCAAAGACTGATTGCTTTGTATTATACAACTATGGGAATAGGTTCTGACGTGCCAGAAACGGCAGCCAGAACCAATGACGCCACAAATGCAAAAGGTACAATTGAAACCCTTATTTGATACCCACCCTACTCGGGGTTGCCCCGGTCAGCTTTGTGGAGACGGATGGCCACTATTCGGCTCAGCAGACCACGTCCCACTAACTGGTTGGTGTGGATTTATCCCCAAAACTTCCGATTGTGATTGGCACGTACCACAATTATGGTAATCCCCAAAATTAAAGGGGTACAAATAACAAAGGTAAGAAAAGAAGCCCTAAAAATACATTTTGGTATTACCACGTGTCATCGACAAAAGAAAAACAAAGAAAATGGAAGGATTAGCAAACCTGGGTGGCGTGTGCTTCGTTTATGTGCTCCACGTGTGAGTCTATTAATCCACAAAAATCTTGTGAACGTTCCCCAATCGAACGTAATAGTATTATTGGATATAATCCCTGTATTTCTGGGCGGAAATATTTATGGGATAAATATTTCCGCAAAAATTACTTTCCAAAACCAAATGCTCCGCAAAATCCGATAACAGGTGTGACTTCAAACACTGCGAGACTTAAAATGAACGAATTTAACCACTAACTCGCTTACTACGCCTAACCCTAGATTTATCTGATTTGTCGATTTCTGTGGCGATATCCGATAACCGATCGCTATCGACCGTTGCGTCTAATCTATCCACCGCTAGATGGCCTTGCTACCCCCAATCCGCACGGATAATTTATTTTATTTACAAAAATAAACGAACGAAATCGGCACGTTACAAATTGTATGATTTTTGTACTCAAGTTCGGTTCCTAAGAAAATCGTGCATATGGAAATGGTAGATTTTTACATGTAAAACTGTGTAAAACGAAAACAAGCCAAAGGAATATGCTTTATACAGTCATTTATGTTAACGTAAAATAAAATATGCCTTGAAAATTTCAAAATAATACAAAATATACAAATACGTTCATGTGTAATTTATTTTATTGCAACAATAGAATAAATTTAACCTAAAGTTTGATTACTATTATGACTTTTTCTTCCACATCACTTGCATTACTGAATGTAACTTGGTGTGATTCTGGTTCGATATCTGCTGAATTATGGACACCTTCAGTTCGGTGGGCTCGGTAATAAATTCTGTAATTAGCTATTGTGTTTAATTTTTGGTTAACGCTTTATGAACCTCCTCATATTGACTTAAGCATTTATTAATATCTTTCCGAAATCGGAGAGCTCTCTCAACATTTGGGTCATTTTGTAGAAAATAATAACCCAATTGTCACCCTAATTCAAGTCCTACACGGACAACTTTTGCTGTAAACGCAGTTGTTTCATTCATTTCTTTATCCGCCTTAAGTTTTACAATATCAGCCTCAGCTAACTCCCCGAAACCTTCTCCTCCCATCGTCTCTGCCAATTCAATAATCTGAGAATATGCATGGTCCAATACGAACCTACTGTCGCCTTCAACTATATCTGGCAATACTCTTTTCCAACAAGCATTGAGCGTTGATTGCTTAATCTCGGTACATGACACTCCAACATGCTTAACACAATCTAAAATTGCAATTTCTTTCCAAACATCCATAATTGTAAGAGATTTAACATTGTCCATTTGTTCTAAAATACACCTGAAGGTTCGCTTAATGTACAGCGCCTTAAATGTCGAAATAATCCCTTGGTCTAATGACTGCAGTAAAGAAGTCGTATTCTTAGGTAGAAACACAACATGCACATTGTCGTGTTGTAAATCCTGAAGATGGCCTGGTGCATTATCAATGAACAGGTCCAATCATTGAAAAATATGCTGCCATATTTTCTTTGCTTTCCATGCTTTCTTATTGGCTATCCAATAAAAATTATCGACTTTATTCCTTTAAATGGCAATTTTGATTTGTTAATAACCAATGGCTTTATTATATGATTGCTCCAGGAAATAATCGGTATGCGATTTTTCGCTGTTTACTAACCAGTAGTTGATTTGTGAGTTTTAGCCAAGTAAGGGCTCTCTGGCATTTTTTCTCAAAATAATCTCGACTCGTCAGCATTACCTGATCAGAAGTGTATGAATTGGATACAATAACTTCAGCAATTTTTTATGGATTTGTTGCGCTGTATCTGAATCTTTGTTTAATCTTTCGAACCAACCACTGCTCGCTGAAGAGAACTGCTTCTTTTCAGCTGAAGAAGTAGATGGTAACTCATTCTTAATATTTCATGAATCTTCAAGGCCTCATTTGTAATGCCATTGGTATCAATGGGTATCCGCTTTTGAGTTTGGTCTTCTAGCCATATCATCAATGCCCTTTCCATCTCTTCCATTGCAACATGTCTGACGTATGAAGTTGTGCTTAAACTCGTAAAAGATCTAGCTGCTACATTTTTTTCTAATATTTTCAAATTTTCTTTTCATTTTTCATTTTGGCATGGCAAAACCTATAAAATTTAGTTATGCATTATGAAAATACTACAAAACCTACAATTGTTTTTCACTTGCCAATAAACGTTATATAAAGTTTGCAAACATCCGGATTAAAAAAGCAGTGATCTTCACGTTTTTGCAGTTAAACGTTTACTGCACACATAATTCACATGAATGAATAGTTTGAATTGCATAGAAAACGGGAAGTCCGCATACCTGTGTTACTAAGCGTACGCAATTAAAAATTTTGTGGAATTATTTTTATCATTCTTCCTTTTTTCATAAATTCGCCATTTTCAAAAACGTGTAAAAGCGAAATCACGTAAGTAAAATACCGTGTAAGTCGAGGTATATTATCTTAAAGGGATGGCTTTAAGATGGTCTTCAAATTGTGCTCACCTCCAATAGTAAATAGTTCTTACTTGATTGTTTGATGTAGAGATGTCATCCGTCTGCTTCGATTGATCGTGCCTTCTACTTCGGCCACTAGGTCCCATGGTAGAGCGGATGCCATCCTAGAGTTCATGAAATAAGTCCAGACCCTTGAGGTAACTCAGAATCTTATTCAATGAGGAATTTTTCAGGTCAGCTAAAAGGTAAATAGTAACACCGTTTTGCAAGAAAAAAGATATAAAGTCTAATTGCCTTAGTGGATTATCAGCTTATCGTGATAAACTGGTATAGGAAGTAGGGATTAAAGGATGTATAATTACTGAAAAACTTTTAAGCTAAATAAATTGCTAATATAAGCAATTTATTGGTAATTGGAAATATAATATTCACTCTCACCATGTTGCTTTAAACTGAAACAGTTTTCCTTACGTTCCAAATGCTCAGATAACATATTTGAAATTTTGCCTATATTATTTTATATCTTGTTTACATGTCT
>JARFOC010034730.1:0-27066 GCA_031763485.1 Osmoderma eremita
TATTCTATCATATGGTATACCAATATGGAAAAATGCTTTACAACAGAAAGCAAACCAGAGAAAAATTGAAAGAGTACAAAGGTTAATGAATATAAGGATATTAAAGGGATTTAGGACTATATCGTATGATGCATCATGTGTACTTACAGGTAATATCCCTATTATTTTGAAATTAAAAGAGATATCAAACGTCTATGAGAAATTAAATGTTGATGAAGTAGTTAGGGTGGATAATGTTGAGTAGTACAGAGTAAGAAAACGCCTAATGATTAGAGAATAGGAACAAGATAGTGTGGAGAAGTGGCAGATTGAATGGACAAATACTAGTAAAGGCAAAATAACAAAAGACTTTTTTCCGAATGTTACTAAAAATTATAATACCATATTCGCCAAAAATTACGACTATGCTCAGTGGACATGGTTATTTCCACGAGTTTAAAATACTAGACAGCGATGAGTGTAAGTTTGGTTTAGGAGTTCAAACTGTTGATCATCTGATTTGTGTTTGTGCCATATTAGATAGGCAAAGAGAAGCATTAATTAGAGATGTTAACAAAGAAGATGTTTGGCCGGTTACTAAATCATATTGATAGATTATATCACAGAAGTTGTTTTGATTTTGTTATACACACCCGTGACGTACATGTACGTTTACAACGGAAGAACGGTTATATACGTCTTCAATCTGTTGTAAGTTTTGAAAATAAAACTGCTTTTCATTGCAAAAAATAAACAAAATCTTTATTTGCAGACACATAAAATGTTTAAAAAAACTTCAAAACAAGAAATAAGTTCATAAAATAACAAAAAAAAACCTAAACATATTTGATAGAGTGAACAAACTAAAAATATAAGAAAA
Source organism: Osmoderma eremita (assembly GCA_031763485.1). Classification (NCBI taxonomy): domain Eukaryota; kingdom Metazoa; phylum Arthropoda; class Insecta; order Coleoptera; family Scarabaeidae; genus Osmoderma; species Osmoderma eremita. The sequence goes on from JARFOC010034730.1 coordinate 860, forward strand.
AGTATATTTCAATACTTTGCTTTTGTGTGGAATTCCTGGAAGCATGGTACTACCCATAGTGCAACATCACATTCTTTGCACATGTATCACATCTCTCCTTTGACGTTTTTTTTTGCCGTGTGTTACTGCAGACATGACACCTTCTTTGCACCCTTTTCCTGCAGTTTCCGGAATGAAAGAAGGAAAATACCTTTGTGTTAGTCTCAACGGATTGTCACCTGTTGGTGGTTTTACTTTGCTTGTTGGTATTTGGCCAAATCTTCCTAAAATTTGATTGACAACGGCTAATGTAAAGTCTTCTAGAGAAAGTTTTTTGCCTGATTTAACATGACACATCACAAAGGAATTATAATGCCCAAGGTCCAACATGAAAAAAAAACACGTTTTTTTGTACCACTTCAACGTTTTTAAACAAAAATAATAGTATTTGTTATCCGACGGATGATGATCCAATAACAAAAACATCTTTTGATAGTTAATTAACTTGAATTTATGGACGTACATCGTTCAGTGATGAGATTCTTTGTAAATGAATGGGTCATCCCAAGATTCTATGGAATTATAGATCGTTATATCATACGCACAAGCGAGTACAAGAGCTGTTAAATATGAAAATAAATAATTTATATATAAAACAAACAAAAGGGGGTCCAAATTGGGGCCTTATGGAACGTCGGATAAAGATGCGAAGACAATTGAAGTCGTTACAGTTAATATAGTTGCATCGGAAGCTCAAGTAAGATTGGAATAAACCAAAAACTGCTAGACTAAAACTTGAACTGAAGTCATTATTTTTGGGGGATATTCGGAAAGCTGACAACACAAAAAATGACGCCGACTTACGGCAATTAAAAGAAAGACAAAAACAACTGACATTTCCATTAAAAGGTGCTGCTTATTGATTAAACAAAATCAACTCTATGTCTGAAATCTCTTTCGCTCCTACACACATCAAAATAATCTAGAGGACAAGGCTTTATTTGCTACTAGTTTACGAGCCATATATAACCAAAGATTTGTAATGTAATAACCATCAATACAGTTTGCGGCTGGTGTTTCCATAGTTTAAGTGACAATAAGGTCTTATTAACTGAAAAATCAGTAGAAATTTAAAAAAATGTAAGATTTTTTGATTTGTCATCTTGAAATTTTTGTGTTTATTTTGCGAACAATTTTCTTTTCCAGTTACTTTAGCATTAATTGAGGATGGAGAGACGTCATTTAAACCGTGATACGCAATTAATAGCTGTTGCAATGCTTGAAAGTGGTTTAACTCAAAGGTCCATTGCAGAAGCTCTCGACACGTCAAAAAGTGTTATCAATCGTTTCTGGTTGAGATATCAGCAAACCAATGATGTGCGTGAATATCATACAGGACGCACAAGAGCAACTCGACCAATTCATGACTGATACTTGAGACCTTGTGCATGAAGAAACTGCAATATTACGGCGCCAGAATTAGTCATTCGACTTTACGATACTCATGATGTGTTCTCACAGGGTACTGACATTGCACTCATTATCACATGTTGATTGTTATTGTTTTTTTTTACATAAGTTTTGTAAAAATTTATTAATTTTGAAAATTATTCCTAAATAAACAGACAATTCTATTTACGTATCCTTAACTATTTCTAAAAGTAAACAAGTAGTGATGGTCGACTTATACCTTCACAAACAAACAATTATTCACCTATGTGGAGCAGAAATGCATTTCCTTGTTTGTCCCCTACATTATTTTGATGTGTGTATAATTACATGTAGTATATGTACTATACCCAAATGAAATTTTTAAATACATACTTCGTGTATTTCAGTTGGTGGGTTGTCATGACCTACTAATAAGGATAATTATAGTATATTTCCTGTCTCCACGAACGACAAAAATAATGGTAAACAAGAGTGTGGTACCCAAAAAGTGAAAAAACACAATCACTTGCCACATGATTTAAAAGAGAGAAGTACTAAAGTGTTTAATAAAAATAAACATTTAAGGAGATATAACGCCTTTTTAAGAAAGATATTTGTTGACATGTTTTGTTTAACAATTACGTATCAATTTATAGTGACGCATATACAATCTTTTATTAATTTTATTTCTATACTTCATACTGATTAGACTTACTCAACATACTATCTACTTGTTTTACATTGCTCAAAATAAACCAATCAATTGCATTCCAAAATAAACTAAGATTTAAGTACCTTTACAATTGAGTTACAATATACAACGTGATGATAAAGTATGGAACAACATTCCTAAAACTAAAACAGAGATACCCTTACCACTTTAATGAGTGTAGAACTCTATATACGTATTTCGGCAACTGAGTTGCCATCCTCAGCAGAATCTACAAACACCATTTGAATTACACTCATTTCCGGCTTATAATCTATGCTACTCAATTGTTCTGTTTCATAAAGCGTACTTTGTGACGCTCACCGAACCGCAGCAATCAACTTAAACTACTTCATCATAAATTATTTTTGAGAAAGTTGCTCGGACACTCAACTTTTAGATATCAATCTTTGGATATGACTTTTGTCAACTACAAGTAACACATTTACTTTCATTTATTTGTTAATTTTTATTCGACTTGGTGTGGGTATCATCATCAATCATCAATTACACTGCTCAACAAAATTTCATATTTATTTTGTACCATGAGGTAAAGTGGGTGATGTTGGTAGTACTTTTTACACTTATTTCATATCTGTTTTCAGAATTTTTCGATCAGGCAGGGTTTCAGCGTGACAAGGCAATGAAATTTTGTGAAAGTATATATTATAATATGTGTATAAATGACGTACAATGTGATATATTTACTTGGAAAATGTGCTGATATATGACTTTCGGCTGTACTTTGCATCTGTCTTCAGCGTCCAGCAATAATTTGCCGACATAGCAGGGCTCCATTTGCCTTGGTATCTCTTCTCCATTAGTAGAATGTCCTGGTGAAATCTTTCGCCATGCTCGTCACTGACTGCTCCAAGGTTTTTTGCGAAAAAGTCCAAGTAGGAGTCAAGAAGGCGTATTTTAGACTCATGTTGCAACCCATGGCTTTAAATGAGGCCATTAGATTGCTAACAATCTCTGCGTAGTTTTCGGCTTTACGATTTACCAAGAAGCCGGCGCAAATCCCCTTAAAAGACAACCATGCTGCCTTTTCAATTTCATTCAGCGCCTCAACGAATTTTTCATCTCGAAGTAGCTGTTTGATCTGGGGTCCCACAAAAATACCTTCCTTTACCTTAGCATCACTGATCTTAGGGAACTTACTCCTCACATATGTCAATCCACTGTTAGTTTTATCCATACCTTTGACAAAGTTTTGCATCAACCCAAGCTTAATGTGCAAAGGGGGCAAATAATTTTTTTGAGTTTCAACAAGTGGAGTACCAATGACATTCTTATTTCCTGGTATCAGTGAAGTTCGTTTTGGCCACTCTTTCTTTTTATAATGATTTTTCCTATGCCGACTGTCCCATTCACAGAGGAAACAACAATACTTTGTGTAACCGAGTTGCATGCCCCGCAAAAGTGAAACGACTTTCAAATCCCCACAAATATTCCACTTAAAGTCGTTATACTTAATTTTTTTCCAAAAGAAGCTTTGTGTTTGGTAAGATTCTTTCAAATCGTTTGCATGAGCCAAAGGAACAGACGGGAATTTATTTCCATTGTGGGGTAGTACCGCTTTCATGCTTAATTTGGAAGAGTCAATGAACAAACGCCACTCATCTGTATCATATGCATCACCAAGCGTCTTCATAACAGAACGACCGTCACTACAAAATACAAGTCCTTCATCCGTAGAGAAGAAATTCTCAAATTCTGCATGGCGATTACGAAAAAGAGCAACTTTTGTTCCACTCTGAAGAAGATTCCAGTCTTTTAATCTGGAACATAGAAGTTCAGCTTGGTTCTTAGACAACTGTAAATCGCGGACGAGGTCGTTCTTGACTTAGAGGATGCGGCACACAACAAGACGAATCAGGTTGAAATGTTCGATCCAAATCCTAATTGTCGCCTGCAAGAATTTCTTCGTTTACTTCGTCATTAGCACTTTCATCATCGCTTAGTGTCATGTTTTGTGGGGGTTTAGGCATAGGTAATTCCGAATTGTGAGGTACTGGTCTCAGTGCAGATAGAATATTTGAATATTTTACAGTATGTTTAGATTTAGAAGTCATACCACTTTTATTTGTTAGACAAAAATAGCAATTGGTAATATGATCTGATGGTTCCCTCCAAATCATAGGAATAACAAAAGGCATATGTCGTTTACCTTTTGCCCACGCTGTAAGAAGTCTAACACACGTAATACAGCAAATATGGGGAGCCCAGCTTTTGTCTTCATCGTCCTCTTTACACTTGAAATACAACTTAGCACTTTTTAAGGAGAGGTGTGAAAGACCAATTCAATTCGCCGCCGATTCAATCCAATGTAGCAAAAATAATTCGGGTGGTTTACACATTACCTTGGCATTTTTACAGGTGATTAAATGATCGCGGTTTCACTACAATAGCTTGAACGTACCACAACGCAACACTCTTTAAAACGTTAACGTTAGCGTATATGTTCATTCACCGAGCTCTAGCCGACAATTCAAATAACGTCAAGACTAGTACTGTGCAACCGAGCAGATCTTGTAACCGGTTAACCGTGTCCACATAATCGGTTAACCGACTTGACCGATTAACCGGCGTGATCGGTTTAACCGCCGAGACCGGTTTAACCGGCGTGGCCGATTTAACCGCCGTGACCGGTTTAACCGGCGTGGCCGATTTACCGGCAAACCGATTAACCGACGTGCCGGTTAAAATGTATATACTTTATCTAATCAGAGGACAATTTTTTAATTCACATAACTAAACGAACACAAACATGTTGTCAATAATAATGGGTGATTATAATAAAACGACTCGTTTTTTATGCTATCGCTATTTATTATATACTCGCACACACACATATTTACATATACGATTTGGACCACTTAGGCAGTTAATATTAGATATAGGTCGTTAGCTATAAACAAGTTTATAACGCAAAATGTAATATTATAAACCGCCGTGACCGATTATCTGTTGTGACCGGTTAACCGCCGTGACCGATTATCCGGCGTGACTCGCAACATATAACCGTCTTGTGTCTGTAACCGGTTAACCGGTTAAAATGCACAGCCCTAGTCAAGACATGTTCTCTTATACTACATATGTATGCAAGCGAATATCCTGGAACATGAAAACTTAGGCTGATGGAGAAATTCTGAACACATAATTGATGTCAGCATGCAAAAGTATATGGGAATCAGGCAATTTTGTGCTTGAGACACAGAACTTGTTAACCAGTGTTATTAAATAAAGTTTCTGTAAATTAACTTTTCGAATAAATTTTTGGAAAATTGGCCGTTATCTTTTGAGCACAGCTGTATACACTAAATAAACTTTATTGCATTTTTACTTTAAATTTCAATTGACAATCTTAATTCAAACATTACATTACAAGTTGTTATCTTTATTTTCCTGCAGTATTTATTCTTATTTTGATTTAGTAGGAGTAGTTCTAGATTTCTGTGGTGATAATATAATTAACGAACTACTTAACTATTGCAATACGTATTGTTCTAAATTACATGTAATGTGTACTGATAACTGAAACACTGCCAGAAACAGTAATGATTCATCATAACTGGGAATATTAAATTCGCCACCTCATCCTCAATTTCCACGGCTTAATGGAATACATCCGCAAATGCTACACATTTCGTGCAATCGCACTCTGAAACGAGGACATTTTGTTAATTTGGCAAACACGGCTTAATCCTGCAATTCGCGAAACATAATCTATGTATTTGTCCCTGACTGGCGCCTTTTGTCAAATACTAAAATGTAAACACGTAACTCCTTAAGAGTTAATCCCACCCTAACACCCTGAAACAATGGACTCCAACATTGCGAAATGAAGCAGTAAAAGGTTATATGTGCACAATGTGGTTCAAAAGTAAGTTGCTCTTTGTAGATATATCGCAACGATATTGCAAGATCGCATGTTTGTATCCTAATGCAGAGGCTTACCACTGCGGCCTTGAGGCCTATTGTATCACTCTACATTAGGTTTGTGTACGTGTGTATCGTGTGTGTGTGTGTGAAGTGTATGGCTTGTTACTGCCTCTCCTCGCCGTAGAGGGTAGCAGTGTTGATTTAATCCTCAACACTGAACGGTACCGGGAGGGGTACCGACCACCCTTGCTGCAACCGATCTTTAGAAAAATCGGCTGCCGCAACGGAGATTCTAACCCCTACATCCTGTACAGGTGCCTAACGCTCTCACCACTGCGCTATCCCGGCATTGGCGTAAGGGTACAAATGTGTACTGCTTACTTTTATAAATAAGTAGATTTTTAGTCAAATTTGTTTCCAAATTCGAAGTTGTCCCTTCCTTTGCAATATTTCACTAATGGTTGTGTTCCAAGTCAGTGGTGGACTTACTCTTCCTCTTCGTGATTGTGTTCCTGACTCCTAGACGTTCTTAGTCATGCGGCTATTAGGCATTCTTGCTAAGTATCCAAATCATCTAAGTTGGTGTTGTTCCATTTTTTCGTATACGGATTCAACAATTAATTTGTCTTTAACGCTCATTTCTTATTTTATCCATTCTCTTTTATGCCCTTCACTTTTCTCAGATATTTCATTTCGTTTCCATTGGCTTTTAAGTGCTTTCGCCATTACCCAACTCTCACAGCCAAATGTTGGTATTGGCCTATACACTATTTTGAAAACTGCATTTTTTTCTTCTTTGGTATTTCTTTTTTATTCAAAACTGTTCCGTTCCGTGAATGATATAGTTTAACAGCCGCGTCTAATCTAGATTTGACTCCTGTTTCACTGCCCCATTTTTGTCAATTTGTACATCTGAATATTTGATCAAATCGACCTTTACCTTCTCAATTTTTATGTGAATGTTTTGTTTCGTTTTACCTATTATCATCATCACCTTAGTTTTTTCCTTATTTATGGACATATTTATTGTCTTGAAGACCTTATTCCATTCATTCAGATACTAAACCTTTGCTATAACTTTCTCCTCTCCGACGGATATCAACCTCGTACACTTCCCATATTGTCTGACTTTCCAACAACTACCAACTACTTCCATTTTGATCCCTTTACAACCAACGAAGTGCTAGCAGCAATTAAACTTCTCAAGAGCGATAATACGTCATGTCATGGTGGTCTGCCTAACTTTTTAATCAGAGACTGCGCAACCATTTTGTGTACGCCACTCTGCCTGATATTTAACTTGGCCCTGCGTAAAATGACATTCTCGAATAGCTGGAAGGTCAGCATGATCAATCCCATATTAAGGAAGGGAAGTAGGTATGACATGGCAAATTACAGACCAATCGCGATCTTCTCCAAAGTACTAGAGCATCTGCTTCATACTAAGGTTTACAGTCGTATTCGATGCCATCTATCACCGCAGCCACATGGATTTATGGTAGATCCACATTAACCAGCTTGGCCGAAATTACGCAGTACACAAGCGCTACCATAGACTTGCAAATGCAGGTGGATGTCCTGTATACTGACTTCGCCAAGGCGTTTGATAGCATTGACCATAACATCCTTATATCCAAGCTAAGTGCGTTTGGTTTCACTACCGATTTGATAGCATCGTACCTTGAAAACCGTTCATACTATGTCTGTTACAACGGCTTTTATTCCAGCGTTTATACCGCCTCTTCTGGAGTTCAGCAGGGGTCGAGCCTCGGACCGTTGCTATTTAACATTTACATTAACGATCTACTATCATCCCTCGAATGCCGAGTATTAGCCTATGCAGACTATCTCAAAATATTTTCAAGGATTACATGTGTTGCGAACTGCGAAGTTCTCCAGCGAGACCTGCTTACCATTCACAAATGGTGCACCGAAAACAAACTCAAGCGCCGTCGTTACCTATACCACGATCAAGAAACCCATTGATTATTCGTACACTGTGTATATCTACAGCATTCCCCGTCAATAGCTGTTTAAAGATCTGGCGATTCTCTTCGATTAGGGACTTCAGTTCCCCGAGCATATCTGAAGTATCTGCAAGCCAGCGTCTCAGTCTTATGGCCTTTTAGTAAGGGCCTGTAAAGGTTTTGGAAACGCAGATACGTTGAGAAAGCTGTATTACACACTAGTTCGACCAAAGCTAGAATACGCCTCCATAATATGGTACCCTGGATATATATATCAACGGCAGCAACTCGAGAGAGTGCAGAAAAGGTTCCTGAAGTATTTTACCTTCAGAAGGGTAGGCAACTATCCCCCGCGCGGAATAGATTACAATGAGCTACTCTCCGAACACAACTTCCAAGCTTTATCGGATCGTAGAGAGACTGCCAGTGCCAAATTTTTGATAAATCTCTTACACAACAAAATAGACGCGCCAAACATTCTGTCTAGGATTGCAATAACCGTTCCCAGGTACGGCACACGCTCGACGTATACTTTCCACATTCCGACAGCAAGAGCGAATGTCTTGGCCAAAGCCCCGATGTCGCACATTAGCAGAAACGCTAACAAACTTTACTCAGACCCTTTCTGCGTGCCATCTTCATCCTAACTTTTTATTCAATCCCCAGCTCTCACCTTTCTTCCCCTCTTTCTTTTCCTCACTTAGTAGTTTTTTGCTAGATTTTATTGTTATGTAATTTTATTATTATTATTATTTAAGTCTTCAGTAATGTCTAATCCATTGGTTTGAACTATTTACCTTTATTTCACACATTGCACTGAGCTTTATGCTTATATTTTGTCCTATCAGTGGATATATTTTATATATCTGTTGGACAATAAAGAATATTATTATTATTTATCTTTTTCACTGTTGTCTAGGATTACTACATAATCTGCACATGCACACTCTTCGAATGATATCTGTCTCATCCTGTCTCATCAATATCCTCCTTTTTGTGTTAGACTGTTCCAAATATCTATCCTCTTTATCAAAAGCTATCTCCAAATTAAGAAAGCCATAAACTCCTGCATACTTTGTCCTTTCTTAAATCCCGATTGGGTTTCTTCTAATTGAGGCTCGATGTGCGTCCTCAACCTGCTATCAGGAATTCTCTCTTAAGTTATAGCTACTATACTGAGCAGTGTTATTCCTCTGAGGTTCTCACGTTTCTCGTTTTGCCAAGCCTTGTTGAATATCATACTCAGAAGTACAATTCTCTTTTGTCCGAGACATTTTAACATTTCTGGAGTGTAGATATTTTGTCATGATCTGCCGCTTTTCCAGTTTTAAGCCTACTTATTGCTTTAATAACTTCGTCTTTTGTTGTTGTCTGTTCCTCTTCCTGATACATTCTCCAGCGTTCCATTATGCCAAGTTCGGTTAGTTTTATCCTTGATAAAATTAATGTTATTATTTTCATTTCTTAAGTTCTTTCGAGCATTGTAAAATAGCTTTTGATTCCACCTTGTAATGTTCGTCCATATACTCTCTTCTGTTTTGTCATTGATATATTCTTTCCATATATCCACATATTTTTCTTTGTTTTCACTTCTTTAATCGTATCATTCCACTACTAGAAGTTGATTACGTCAAATGCCGCTTGAAGCGTTCAATAACACGTCTATTTAAAAGTACTTTAACAAAATGAAATCAAAAACTTTAAAAAGTAAAGTTTAAACAACAATACTCCACTATAATCTTCTGGATTTTGCCGTTTTTATGTGTCAATAGTTTGAACTCCTATCGGCTTCTTCTGGTCAGCTTCTTCCGCAATAAGTTCGCAGGTGTTTGCTAAACTCGTCTGCCTGTTCTATCAATTCCCCCCTTGATATATCCATTACAGCTCTAATAAGTAATCTCTGCTTTTGTTTATGCTGCAATTACGATCTTTTAGAAATCCATATTCTTCTTTAATCCTGTATTCCTCTCGTGACGTACAAATGAAATGGAAATTGATGCGTCCGAAGAATACTATTTAATCTGGCTCAACTGAACAGTTATATGCAAGCTTAGAAACAGAACATTTTATTTCGAAATTTACATTGTTGTATAATATTTAATCAGGTTAATGTATAATGTTAATGGACAGTAATTAGCTAAGATTATAAAATAATAAATTAATAATTTTGTAACATTTCAAAACATTTTGGAATATGGAGAGGAACTAGACACTTTTTACACTGCCAAGTTGTTTCGCTTCTTATATTTTTTTTTGCGGACACATGGCATCTCTTTGCAGGATGTTCCTTTTTATTAGTCGGAGGTATATGTTCAGAAAAATGTGCCCAATGTTTTTCCTGTAGCCGAGTTGGGCATTCACTTTGCGACGGTCTACCGCGTGTCGTATAATTAGGAAGAGACAAATTATGTAGCATATCTTCTGCGATATTCAATCGAAAATTTGCAATCGATTGCTTTGTTGAATTCGGCAACTTATAATACAGGACATAAGCATAAATAGCTATGTCAAGCAGATAAAACAACATTTTTTTTTCATATCCTTTGACACTATTTCGCATAAGTGGGAAACATGAAAGAAGTTGGTCTTGTTTATCGACACCTCCCATTCCACGATTATACTCCACTACACAGCTGGGTTTTAAAACATTTTCTTCCTCGCCTCCCTTATTTCTTCTTATTTTTCCCGTGTCAACAATTTCTGCTCTTGAATGTTTGGTGCATATTATATATACATACTTCTTATCAAGCCAGCGTAACGACAGAATACCTCTAGAAGATAATGTTTTTACTTCTCCTTTTTTTAACTTATGCGATGCCAACTATTTTGGCATATTTTGTCGATTTTTCCTGACCGTTCCAACAGCATTTGTATCATTATCATTCAGAATTCGGAATAAGTTTGGTGATGAATACCAATTGTCTAAAAACAAAGTATATCCTTTCGATACAAGTATATCATTTCCTGGAATTTTATCTTGTCTTGTGCAAATTTTTAATCGGGAACAGTACCCAGCATTGGATTCACACAATTTGTAAAATTTTATTCCAAATCTTGCTCGTTTTGACGCTATAAATTGCACGTGATTCAGTCGCCCTCTGAATTTCATTAGGGATTCGTCTATGACGACATTTTCTTCCGGTACGTATAATTGTTGGAATCTGGTTTTCAAATAATCAACCACGGATCGAACCTTTCGTATCCTGTCTTCGTGCGTTATAGACGAAAAGATCTGTGTTTGCAATATTCTTCGTTTTGACCAATACATGTTTATTTTAGATTTTCTTACTTGTGACATTATAATGCACAACAAAAAATATGCTTTGATTTCATCGTTGCTAGTGGAAACCATGCTTCGTTCATTTTCGTATTCTGTTCTATTTTCATTTGATCTTCATATCGATTTGTTTCTCTGACTATCATTTCGAAAAAATCATCAGATAAAACTTGTTTGAAAACACGCAGAGGTCTTGCATTTTCTCCCAATCCCCGTAAAACTGAAGGCTTGATACCGGAAACCTCAGTAAATTTTTTTATATTTGCAATATTTTCTCTTTCTCTCCAATTTCATTCATCCTCTTGCCCGTCAGAATCATCACTGCTTAATATAATTCTTGCACGTTTACGAACATTTTGTCGAATGGAGCTAGCTTCACTTGAATTGGAATCATCACTTGAATAATCAACGGTATGAACATTTTGATGACCGTTTTCAATTTCACAGCCCACTAAATCTGCATCGTCACTTTCATAAAATACATTTAATTCAGACATATTGTAAGGATTATTTAGAATTTTTACTAAATTCAAATATATAATCTGGCATTCCTCTTGCGGGATCACTGTACTAAAAACGAGTACTGCTTTTAATGTACTTCTTTCTGATTAACTGGTTTGCCGATGCGATTTTGTTATCGGTACTGTTGCAGAGGAAGGAGGGGAGAACATGTTGAACATTTTAAATAAAATAGAATCGATGCACGATTTTCGGCGTCCGCCGGAGACAGTACTTGACGTCTCGGAGACGTCAAAGTCTACAATGGGACATAAAATAGATGACGTCTCCCAGACGTCATTATATGCCAATGTTGTCAATATCCATACGAGTTGGTATGTGACACCAACTTGACAAAACGGTACCAACTACAAAGATGAAAACTTGGCAGGTAGTTCTTTTGTTACATCTACTAGATTGAACCAATCAACTGCGGGTAGATAACTCGAACTAGCTGAAATTAAAATTGAATGCAAAAAGTAAATAGATAGTTTTGAATATTACTACCATATTAATTACAAAAAAAATATATAGGTATATACAATTATGTTTTGTGTACCATCCACTCTTACCTACTTAATTTTCTCTCTTGTATTCCTTGGTTAAAAATTGCCTTACCTTTTCTTGGTGCTGGTTTCAACAAAAAAATGGAAATACATACGTATCGACCGTTCTCAGTTTTTGTTGTCGACGGATACTGTTGTATTGATATAGTCTACTATATGTATGGGATGGATTATTGGATAGCCATTTAACAATGTTATTTTACACCATTAATACGTTTTGTTAATTTAACTCTAAATCTACTTAATTAAACCAACGATATTAAAAAATAAAAGCAAAAATACCCTTACCACACTCCAGATACGTATTTCAGCAACTAAGTTGTCATCCTCAACAGAATCTACAAAGGAAAATAATGTTTTTCTTTGACAAAACTGATCGCGTCTTCTAATGTTATATAATTCTCAGCTAGCTAAATTAATTTGCAGCTATGTTTGTCAAAATATCTACTTCTCCATTGTATTTTAATCCAACATGAGCTTTAACCCACACATTAATAAAGAATTGTCGCCTAGTCAATGCCGCTAGCTTAAAATCAATTTGTAGGATGATATAGTTTATTACATACATTAACAATTATAGTGGGCACAATAAAAAATATTCACATAAAACAAAACCGGAAAAAAAAATGCATATATCGAATAAGTAATTCAAGAAATCAGATGTTATTTTTCGTATTTCTGAAAAGTATGTAGTAAAAGCCTCACGTAAGGCAAACCACTTAAGCCTTAAGTGTTTTTCAAACTGGTAAATATAGTGGATTTCAGATAAACAGATTTCAATATTTTTGTTTTATCAAAACTAGTATATTTCACTTCCAAAATAACTCTTTGTACTTTTATTTTATTTACCTCAGGTACAAAACCAATCTTTCCATTTGCACCGATCAAAATTTAGCCTACCGCAATGGCGTTGGAGAAATCGAAGAGCCTAGAAATCGGCCTTAACCTCCGCATGGGTTACACCGAAGCGGAAACCACAAAATCGCAAGCGGAGCACACACTTTTCGAGAAAATGAAATTGATCTTCCAAAACATCACCGTGGAGCCCATAATGATATGCTACCTCTTGCCGAACATCATGGCGAGCTTAACCGTGCAAAATTTGACTTTGGAAAAAGCTTGCAGGGTCAATTTGAAGCTTGGCGATCCAATTTGTGACGCTATATCTTCCAGAAACGCTTCTGCATACAATATAAGCGACGAGGAATCTGTACAGAAGGCTGTCGCGACTATGAATGCGTATAAAAATGTCATACAGAGTCTGTTGCCGTCGATTTTGTTGATGTTTATGGGATCCTGGAGCGACAGGCATTGCCGTAGGAAGCCTTGTATAGTCCTCCCTCTGTTCGGGGAGATTTTTTCTTGCATAGGCTTCATTTTGTGCACCTATTTCTTCTATCAATTACCAATGGAATTTAACGTTATGGCCGAAGCTGTTCCTCCGAGCATAACGGGAGGTTGGTTCTGCATGTTCATGGGCGTCTTCAGCTATATCAGCAGTGTTTCCAGTGTAGAAACCAGAACCTTGCGTATAGGGGCGGTCAACATGATTTTCAATATTAGCTTTTCCATAGGGATTGCTCTTAGTGGAATTCTATATCGCGAAACTGGTTTTTATGGCGTCTTCAGTTTAGCTCTAGCCTTATATACGTCCGGCGTCATTTACGGCGTGATCAGAGTGAAGGAGGTGCCAAAACCCAATAACAACAACATGCCGGACTGTGGCGATATCGAAAAGGAGCCGATTAAGAACAAGAATTTCATGGCTGACTTTTTCGATACGAAACACATTTCTGAAACTTTCCACGTTGCTTTCAAAGACGGCAAGAGAAACCGGAGGAAGAGGATATGCATAATAATGATCCTGGTTATGGTAATAATAGGACCTATACATGGTAATTTTACCAATTTGCTCGAATATGCTTTAAAAATACAACTTGTAATACTTTTTAGGGGAAGTTAATGTCATGTACCTTTTCGTTAGATATAAATTCGGCTGGGATGAAATGGATTATTCGCTTTATTTCACCTTTAATTGCGTTGCGTTTATGATCGGTAAGTAAAACCAATTCAATTCAAACTTCTAATTGATGATTGTAAAGTTAACAAGTGAATTTTTGTTATGGGAAGTAATTTCGTTTAAGAAGTTTAATTATTTCTTGAAAATGATAAGAATCGATTTTGAAAATTCTATTCTGCAACTACACTAGTTACAAAAATGGCGCTAGCTATCTATTTGTCTAATTATTGTTTCTTGTCCTTCAAATTTCAGAATTGCTTCGACTACTGCGGTAGCCTGCACCAAAATTAATATTGTTACTGCCACTCAAACTCCCACCCTTCACTTTCGTTTCTTTGTCTTAACAGTTGGACTTCATGTATATTTTCACCTTCACAAACCCCCCACTATTCACAACAGACGCCCTCACGCGCAGACAACTGTGTCGGGGTACTGGGCCCTCATCAGTGTACGACGGAGGGATGCCAGAGACTCTTTACGCCCTGCAGCTCGTGCATGGGACAATCTCCAGGCGATAACTAAGTTACCAGTCCATAGAGATCTGTGTTATCGTCTGATTCTTATCGACGTCGGTATGACTAATTCTAAAACGATTTTTATCAATACCGTCGTACACCGATGTGGGATTAATAGCCCAAAACAGCTGTCTCTGCATGAGGATGTGTGTTGCTAGACAATTACATGCGTTGTGTGATCCAAAAAGTATATTTATATATTCTTAAATATATTTATATACTTTCAATAAGCCATCAGCTTTTAAAATAAATTTAAAAAATCGACGATTTTTATCAGCTCTGGTTTAAACTAAACTTGTTTGGACAAGTATTTTACCACTCTTATCGATAAGTAACAATATGTTATACCATCGTTCCAATTTTATTTGTCCAGCTTGCGGTGTTCCCTAAGGTGATAATCTTGGCCCACTACTATTTAATATTTTATCTTGCGTTAATTTCATTTACTTTGTTTTGTATGAACACGGTGTATTTATACATTAATTATTACGCAAGTTACTCTCTTCCGAACAGGTTTATATCAACAACAATTCACTTGTTAATATCGTCATTTCTTTATTATGATTATTTCAAATTATTATTTTAAATAGTTGCTTTAATATTGTGCATCTTTTCTATTGTTTTTTAGGTACTTTATTCTCTCTGCTATTCTTTTCGAAATTCTTAAAATTAGACGACACCATCTTGGGGGTGATATCCAGTACTAGCAAAATAGCATCTTCATTCATCTATGCCTTCGCACCCAACCCGACCGTATTCTATTTAGGTATTGTCGTAAATAGTTTTGCTTATCTCGGCGTGTTTTTTTTTTTTTTTGATTAAGGCTTAAATTTACAGGTGCCATAGTTGAAATGTTGAATGGTACTTCTTTCATAGCGATGAGGTCCATCACATCTAAATTAGTACCGCCAGAAGAACTTGGTAGGTGTAAATTTACATATCTGTCAGAATTAGATTGTCCGATAGGATAGAGGACTTAATTTTTCCATCAAATTAATAGAGGCATGCAGCGCCTATTTTAATGCCTCGTAATAAAGAGATTAGTAATAATATTCTATCTGCTTTCTAAATACGTCATAATAAATTCAATTGCCAGAAATTCAAATAAAGAAAAAGGCTGACAGCAGCAAACGCTGTGTTAGTTGGTATACAAGTTTATGACGTCAGTGTTATGTAAATAATATCTGTTAACGTCGGCAATTTATTTATTGATATGGACTGGGCAACTCCGTTTATCCATCAAAGCTTTTGCTAATATTGTTTCTGCATTTTAGGCTTCCGACTGCTTAAGAATATTGAAAACAATTAAACCAATTTTGTTTTACATGCATTTATAATGTAAAATTTAATTATAACGGGTGATCAATTGAATCTATAACTAGAGTAGGCTATAAATATTGCTATTCATGGGAACACTTCATTCAATAATAAATCATATTTTTATGGCTGTCAATGCACTGTAAGCCACATATTGTAAAATTATTATTTGTCAATCTATGATAAACATTACTATCAGCCCTCGTTTCTTTATTACCTAATAAACGAATCTTTCCATAGTGGCACATCTCCTGAAGTTATTAATGTATCAGGCATTGTTCCTATCTAGAACGAGAGAGACGCGAGCCATGTTATTGTCGAACGGGTTGCCCTTTCATCTATAGTTTCGAAAATATTGGAATATTGTATGTTGGATCGACTGTAACGGTTTCTAGATAAATATGATATAATTGCACACAATCAACACGACTCCAGAAAGCATCAGTCAACATCCACTGCGCTTCTTAATTTTTATAAACAATTACGCATGTTGTGCGCAACATGACAAACTGTTTAGCGAGGTGTAGAACTATGGTATTAGAGAAACGTTGAAATCTAGTTCACGACATTTCTCAAAGGGAGAATACAGTTTCTTAAATTGACTTTTGATTGACTTGCATTGCCAAAAGTCTCTGCAAAATTTCATCTCGTGTCTGTACTAAATGGTGTACCGCAAGGGACAATATTGGTCCCTATTCTGTACAATGAATACATATCCCTCGATTTACACGATTTCGCTTTTACGCGGTTTTGAAAATATATATATTTTTGGATTGTTTAAAGTTGTATATTCTAAACTAATAATAATAATTTTATATAATGATATCATGTTGCCTATTGCATTCGATTCGTAAAATTTCAGGTAAAATCAACTCATTATTTGGCGTCTCTGAAGCCCTGATGCCTTTAGTATACGGCCCAATGTATAGTTTTGTGTACAACAGGACTATTGATACACTTCCTGGAAGTTTTCTGCTGTTGGGAGGTGTCCTAACTCTCCCAGCTATCGTAATATTTCTGTAAGACCTTTCTGCAAGTTTCGAAGTTTCTTTTAAGCATTTTTGATTATTTTATTCCTTTTTTTTTAGTTGGTTGTATAAAGAACACCGGAACGATGCCAAAGAAGATGCTAAAGAAAAAGAATTGCAAGAAAAATTATTACATGAAAAACAGTTACTAGAATTACACTTACAGCCATTGTCATAACTCATTTATATTTATTTCCTATGATTGTACATAAATTAGTTTAATAATAAATATAAGAAAAAGGTTTTGTGTGTTATATCAATAAGACTATTAGGGAACCACTACAAACAGAAATATTTATTTAACAAATAGCAACGAGAACACATTACATAAACAAATGGACTGAAACCGAAGGCTTTATTACAAATAAAAGTCAAATCCCTAATTTATCGGAAACCGATTGTTCCGGAATTAATCTCAAAAATTTTATTATGCTTTTATTACTCCGATAAAATAAAACAAAATTAAATGGAATATTATAGGAGGGATTATTAAAAAACCAAATAAAATAACTAATGAACAAAACGAAATAAAATAAACTATAATAAATTATATACACGGTGAGGAATATAAAAAATTATATACGGAGTGGACAAATCAAAATAAAATAGCATAATATGAAATATATACCGTGGGAGGGGGGATTAAATTAAATTTAAAAAAACTAAAAAGGCGCCCCTTAAAAAATAGTAAGTTATAGAATTAAATTTAAAAAAATAAAAAAGGGGCCCTCTTGAAAATTTAAAAATGTTTGAAAAAAGTAAGAAAGAGGGACCCTTTGAAATTTTAGGCCTTAAAAATGTTTGCAAAAAATTAAAAACGTCCCACGCGAAAATGTGTCTAAAACTGAAAAAAATTAAAAATAGCTCCCTTGAAAATGTGAAAGATTTAAAAATGTCTGAAAATAAAATACAAAATGGGCACCCTTGAAAATTTAACCCTAAAAAATATTCGGAAAAAATTAATATATTAATAAACGGATGCCTCTTAAAAATGTAATTCTTAAAAATGTTGGAAAAGGTAATAAAAATATAATTGGAAAAGGGACCCATATTATTTGTTATTTTTTAATATAATTTTTATAATTTTATGTTTTTTAGTTATTTTTTATTTAAAATTATCGCACGCCCCACATTCTAAAATTCCACACTTCACCACTTTTATCCACAACATTAAGATGTGTAATAATTGAAAATTTTAAAACTAGAACACCTACATACAATGTGTACCTATACAACCAAAAAGACACGTATTTCTAATGGGTAAGGTTGGGAATCGCAAAGAATGGTTCTTTTCGATTTCTATTCGTTGGTGAATGGAAAAGAATCAATTTTTCCCCACCCTGCTTTATTAATACCATTTAACTTTAAAATAAGACACTTTCGGAAGAAAAAGTACTAAAGAAGGATCTTCAGTTTGTTATTCGCTACCATTCCTGAAGGTTCCTGGGTGACTGTATTAATTAAACTATTGAAATAAATGAATTATAAGTTAGTTTTGTGAAATTATAAATGTAAACATGTTCTGTTAAACAATCAATAAATATTGACAGAGTGCCCAAGTTGGGAAATTAATAATATAATATATAATATAATAAATATAATTTACTATTTTAAGCCACCGTATCCTATTTTGTATTTTATATCGAAATTAATAAAAACCAAAGGAATTACAGCAATATTGCAATTAATAAACTAGAGATAACAAGAAAATATAATTAAATTAATTTAAGTAAAATGTAACAGTTAATAATAACTGACAGTAATTACTGGAGTCAACAGTTGCACTAAATCTAATCCCATCCAACAAAGTTAATATTCAAAGTTTGACCATTGTATCTCTCAACCAATTCGTCAATAGAGTAAAAACAAAATTGTTCCAAATGTGTTTTGAATAAGATATCGACTTCTACCAAATTAATTTCTTTGGTATCTATTACTTAGGAAAATGAGATTGGTAATTCGATTACATATTCTAAATTCTCCTGCCGCCCATCCTTAGTGTTTCAAAATGTATTTTTTCAAGGCCAAACTCCCCAAACAAGAGCTGAAACCAGTGACGCCCTCAGTAGGGACTCCGAAGCCCAGATCACTCCCATGCCCGGTGTGTGGCCGCCTATTCGGTACCAAGTCCATTAAGATTCACGAGCCACAATGCTTAAAGAAGTGGCATATGCAAAACGACCATCTTCCACCTAACGAAAGAGAGGCGATGTATCAGGATACAAGTAAGGAAGTTAACACCTTTTTTATGATCGCTTGAGCTTAAAATTACTGTTTTCCAATATTTTCAAGGTTATAATTTGAAAGGGAATTTTCTAATTCCATTATGTATTTTTTTGCGTCGAACGAGATTTTAAGGAATTAATTTTAACTTAAACCAGTCTCAGAGATTCCTGCGGATGTAGACCCTACTAACACAACGTCAACGCCGGAGCGAACCGGTTCGTCTTCTTCCGCAAGCAAGAAACCTCCTATGTTTCCCTGCTACCTGTGCGGGAGATTGTTTTCCGTAAATTCCATCTACATACACGAGCCGCAATGTTTGAAGAAGTGGAGGGCCGAAAACGACAAGTTACCGCCTCACAAGAGGCGGTCCGAACCTCTAAAACCGGATATCAAATTCACTCGTAAGTATTTTAATATATACTTTATCCACCGAACAGATGGAGTACAAAAATGCGTGATACGAAAACTAAGCTTTATATTGGTTGGTAAGAACTCCCGAAAAGTCCATTGCAAACGATTCAAATTATAAAATCGATTTAAAAGGCGCCTTTTAAAATTCAAGGAACGATTGTTCGAATGATGCTAGAGTCCAGAGGTGGGGAACCTTTTTACCATTATAGGCCACATTTAAATTAGGCAGTAACAAAGGAGGCCACATAAGTTATAATACCGATAACAGCGACTTTTGTGAAATTACTATAGTTCTATCAAGTTCTTGTGAAATATATGAAATAACACAAGAAACATTAAGTCATTTATTTATTATTTAATAAAAAAAGCTACTATTTAAAAACACAATTTATTCACATTGTATTCACATCGTGGTAACACATTAACGCAGGGTCTAACATTATTCTCTAATTATTTCTTTTATTCAAGAAGCACAATAGATAAGTAATCTCTAAAATTTAATTAGTGCGATATTTGTATTTCTTTCTTGCTTGAAAGTAATTGAATATTTGGATGAAGCTTCCTAACGCGTAGCCTTAATTGATCCTCTGAACGAGCATCCGTAATTTGGGTTCTTAAACTAGTTATAATTTTTGCCACGAGAGAAAATGTTGACTCGCTGCCGTAAGTACTTCCAAAGCAGGAAAGTAAATAGCGTGCATAATTTCGTAGGCATGGATATTCAACAGGAGTTTTCCAGATTTGTATGGGATCCATTTTAGCGTCAAAAAGAGATTTGAGGATACTGTCTTCCCCTAACTCAAATAACTCCATTTGTAGTTCAGTAGGAGCCTCAGATATACCTACTAAACTCAAATACCAGCTTCATAGCAGGAATGTGCTCATCAAATTTTAAAATCTTTCAGTATATTCTTCTATTAAAGAATCCAAGACCTACATATTCATCGAATATTTTATTTTTACAAGTTCCGTGAAGTGTTCTGCAGATGTATCCGAGCGAGACAGCGAAACGCTTGGATCTTTTGCCACATTTCATATATATGCTTAGTTTGTAGGCAAATATTTAAATCGTTTTGTTTTGCCATGATATCAGACAAAAATGCAATATTTCTGCAAAATGCTTCATCTGATAGATGCCATGGTTTTCCTTGTTCTTGAAACAAATTTAAAATCTGTCGTCGTAAAGTTAAAACTTTTATCAAAAACTGCCAATCGCAATAGCTTTCTCCAGAGTGTCTTGTAAAATGGTGGATACAAAGATTTTGCTGACGCAAAATGCAATGAAATGTTACCAATATTTTCGGGTTAAAATTGTCCTTTTTCAATAAAGCAACGAATCCTTCTTTTTTACCTCTCATAGAAGGCGTGCCATCGGTGCAGACACTGATTAAATTATTTACATTTAATTGTAATTGATGGCATATCTCTCTGAAGTCAACTAATGTCAACTCCACGAGTTCTTCCAGTTAGTGTACCCAGCGCAAGAGGTTCTTCGTAACACTGAAAATCTTCGGTTACAGCAGGAATAAAATATAAAACTTGCGCCGAATCAGTTTTATCAGTGCTTTGAAAAATAAACATCTTCATTTTTTATAATTGTGCGAAGTTGCTCCATTAAATTTTGAGTTAATTCGTGCTGCCGATCTGTGATAGTTCTTCTTGAAAGAGCTAATTGTTTGTATTTTGCAATTTTGTCCGGATCTAACGTACCCACTGCTTCAACAATACATTCTTTAATTATTTTGACGTCACTAAATGGTTTGCCTCTTTTTCCAAGTATATGTGCTACTTTGTAAGTAACATCAACTGCAGTAGTATTTTTCTTTACAAATGCACTAAAAGACGCCTGTTCTTGATGCATTTCCTTTTTCAATTTTTCAAGTGCAGCTTGTCGAGATTCCCCTTCTAAAGTGTAATATTTATGTTCTCCATGAGTCAAATAGAGTTTTTTTCGCATTCGCTTTTTTCAAAGTAATTAATTCATCATTTTATGTTTCACAGAAGTAAAGAAAAAATCCAACTCCCGTTCGCATTAAATGTTCTGTTTTCTTCATTTACTTTTCTTCTCTTATAATTTGACATGATGGACATAAACATAACATGACCCACAAATACGCACAGCACAGGCACAGAGGTGCGCGTTTAGATTTACTTATGAGCATACCTCGGCTAAGGGCGGCTTAGTACGTTGAGAGTAATCCAATTTTTGGAGTTCTGTACAACATATGCGCATCGAAATCTTGACTATGTATTACTACTGTTGAACAACACGCTTAGACCCAAGCTGTAATTACCGTAGTAAACAGCCCCTAAGATATGGCAGGATCGACTCGGCATAGACAGGATATGCAACAAGAGGTAAAAATTGCCGACGTGAATTGTTGAAGTGCGGACGCAAAACATGCCGATCCGGAACGTGACATTTCTGTTATATTTTTGTTTGCATGTATGGGTATTTCGAGGTCAAGTAAGTAGTCAATACAACTATAAAAATAAACTAATCGACAACACTAGTTTAGTTAACACCCTTCAAGAAACGCGAGGCCGCACAAAAAGCGCTCTGAGGCCGCATGCGGCCTTAGGGCCGCGCGTTCCCCACCTCTGCAATAGACTGTTTAAGGATGAAAATACTATAAGTTCTAAGATAACATTTCTGTTTGCTTGCTAAAAATAAATATAACAACAATTGCACTCCTAAAATAGGACAGAAAGATAATAATAAACTAAATTCATTCAATGTTGGAATTTTAAAGGTGGCTAATCACATAATTTTTGTTAATCATTTTTTCATAAGCATAAACACATGCATAATAAAAGCATCTTCTAAATAAAATAAAATCTGTGATTTCTTTTTGTTACGGCACAAGTACTTTTTTGATAACATATTAAACACCGTTTAACTAAGAAAAATTATATTCTTTTAAGCCAAACTTCAATATTTCTCTATTTTCCATGTAAAACCCGCTTTGCACGTGCGCGATGCTTGATCGTCACGTGATCACTCCAGCTCTTCAGTGAACAGGGTATAGGTATGCAATTATTGCCGTCTGTTAAAGTAACAGATTCGAACCTAACAAAATTGTAACAACTGTGAAAATTAACTATTTTTCAATATCCTAATTATGCAAATGTGTGTAATTGGTGTAATTGTTTGTGTTCCACCGTCTTCTTAAAAATTTTCCCAACTTCCTTCAAGTTCCCTTGTCCAAAATGGCGTTTCCTTATTCTTCTCTGGTTCTGATAACTTTTTTTTAAAAGTGCGATGATGTTAATGGTCAAAATATACCGTACTAATTTCTCTCTTTGCCAAATAAATACAAAGCTACGCTACAATGACGTGACAACCATTATCTTTTTCAGTATTCTAAACACTACTATTCCTGTGGTATCTTGATTTATTAATTTTCGATGCTCTTCGAAACCCCTTCTAATGTAGTGTTATGTATATTATTCATGTGTTCTGCTTTAACAAAGTGTATGTAAATTAAATTAAGTAGTATTAATTGTCAAAATACAAATCAATCAAAGAGCATGCGGTAAAATACACTACCGCTCAAAAATGTTTAGGTATGTATTTGATGAAATTTGATTCGTATTCAAATAAGTACGGTAAAAGTAATAGAAATAACTATTTTAAACGGGTGCTGTCTGGTTTGTTGTGTCATCGCTCGGTTATTGTAAAATTTTCAAATACAGAAGCTTTTATTTGCTGGAGCCAGTAAAACCATTGAAAATTAATGTTTTATTCGACGTCCTAAAAGTTTACGAAATTTCCTTTGCGATCATATATAACGTGTCATACTTTGTAATAGCTGCAGGGTTACGTGAATTCGAATTGTTTAATTCGCAAAGCTAGACTTTACACGGATTCCTAGTATCATCGCGATATGATGTATAATGAGGAGAATTGCGTTGCAGAAACAAGTTTGTCAACTCTTACGTTTAACGTATTCTTTACCTTTCGTTTTGTCTTGTTTTTTTTTTCAGAACTCGGCAGGTTTTTCGATCACCAAAAACGTTTTCTCTTTTTTCATTTATTTCTTCGCAAACGACACCAACAATATTCATTTCTGTAAAATCATTAAATCGTGAGCAATCTTCGTTAATGTCTTCTTTTGCTATTATGATAAATAAGTCAATTTAACTACCTATATATATGCACATTCACTGTTCTCATTCCTTCGATATGTCGTGAAACTGACACAGCGATTCGCAGGTACACTACTTTGAATGTCTTAATAGTATTATAATCTATTCTACTTTTATGTATCATTTCTTCTACTTTTATGTGTGTCGACACCCACTATTTTGCACCGTGAAGAGATTACCTAAGAAAGATTTACTGCATTCATTCGGAAGAAGTGTATAAAAATATTTATTACTTTATCTGTAATACATGTAAAAATGTTGCCAGAAAAAATAAAATCAATTGCTAGAATTGGCCACAGCATTAACATTTTAACTCTATAATTGTCAATCAGATTCCCTCAACAACACCTGCATTTCTTCCCACGAAAACCCTTTCACAATATCATTACAACAGTCACTTAATACATTTGTCAAACGAAATCAATAACCGGAATGCAACCGAGGTTAACAACCCCGGCAACAGAAATGATGCCCTAAGTTGCCCTAAGTGTTTCGTATTTAGTTATGTTTGCCGTCAACTTTGACCGTGCATCGACAAAGGGGTTGCATATCTTCTGCCTGTATACAGGACTTGCATAATATATCACTTATAATTGGCCCTCGGTAATTCCTACCAAGGTGTCAGTTTGCGTGCATTTAAACAAAAACCGGCCGGGAAACAGGAAGCGAATAAATTTATGGAGGGTTTGCTTGCAGCGGACGGTAGGGTGGACAATCGTGCGATGGCGAACGCGAATTGGTTGAGTCATCTGGAACAGTTGGTCGCTTGCAAGATGTGCGACAGGACCTTCAATCCGGATAGGGTCGAGGTGCATGAGAAGAGCTGCAAAGGGCAGAGGAGACGGTGTCAGGATGTTAAAATAGAGATTTTCCATTGATTACACAAAATATGAGTCGGAATCTGTAATAGTTTCGTTTAATCGATGGAAAATTTATATAAATCATGCCTTAGTAGTGTAAACTAAAGTCCATGCGTTTTAAGAATACAGCGTCAGAAAAAAATATGAGAAAATATCTCGGATTATGATTGACTGAAATTTTCAACAGATTTACACAAGGAAAAAGTTATTAAATGCCCACATAAAAAAATTATCCAAAAGGATATACACGTTATAGTTTATGATAACCTTACATTTTCCATAAATGATAATTATATGGTTGTCATCAGGTTGATATTTTATATTTCAAATTTCAAGCGTATTAATTAATTAAAATGTATAATTTTTTTTTCTGTGTAATACACAGTATTTTCGCCGCCTTCTACTGTATTCTTCAAATGAACCGAGTATAGATGGACAAATATTGTATAAGCAGAGACTTTAGATGGAATTCAACCCACGTGACCTATTTTGAGTATGCAACCAATATTATAGTAATAGTCTTTTTTAGCAGGCCTTAAGACTCATAGGGAATGGCAGGTGTGATCCGTTACTGTTAGCCTTTCGGTACTCCAGAGCTGGTAACTGGCAATAATTTTGGTTATAAGTCATTATTTGAAACCGTTGAACAAGATTTGTGATCTGATCGGTGATGATATCAAGCAGTTAACGATTTAGAAGGTTATGTTTGTGCCCTAAAAAGGGAGAGTAATGGAAAAGTAAATATAACATTAAACCATTACTAAGTTAATGTACATACTTTATTGAATTTTTCACATCACGTAATAAAAAGAAAGAATCAAAAATGTTTGATTCAAAAAAATTCCATGAGAATTACATTGTATATTAATTGAAAATAGCAAAATTTACTACACTATAAATTGCATTAAATAAATATTACATTTTTATACTGCCGTTCGTTAAAAATATTGAAGTAGATTGGAAAAACAACAATAAACGCAAACGGTTTGAAATTGGTGTTTTCGCTAACTGCCTGAAACATATCACGTGATCTATAACCGCTGTCGGCACTAAGGTGACCACGTCAATGGTTAGACGCCAAAAAATACCTGTTATACATAACCTTATTAGCTGCTTTCGTTTATACCAATAATTAGTAATCAGGTAAACAGGATTATAGAAGAGCGCGTTTGATTTTTACCCCCACTACTGATATTTTGATCGTGATTGCAAACAAAGTAATCAGATAAATTTTGTGATTTGACTGATCATAAACAAACATTTACGTGCACTTAACCTATAACTTCACGAAATTGAACTCACACTGTCACTACTAGAAGAAATAGTGTTTGTAAAGATACAGATAAACAAAATACATGTAGCCAGTATT
>JARFOC010034736.1:0-27064 GCA_031763485.1 Osmoderma eremita
TGGCAACTTAGTTGCCGAAATACGTATCCAGGAGTTCTTCACTCATCGAGGTGGTAAGGGTATTTTTTTATTTTTTATTCCCTTAATGTAAATCGCGAATACCAAAATATTACTTTATTAAATTGATTTCCATATATTGTTTTTTTATTAATTAAAAAGATTTTATTCTTTTGGGGGCATGTTACATTTGCATAATGGAAAATTTGAAATTTTGCATTCTAAACCGCAATAGCGCGAATTCAATATCTATCATGAATATGTATACATACTAATCTATGTAATTTTTTTCTTATTTATTATCATTTCCTTATAAAGCGTACAAAATCGAATGACCTATGTATGCACACTTACGTATATCATATAAGATTCTCACTGATATCACTGACGTCTATCTACTTCCGTTGACGTAAGAGTTTATTGAACTAATTCTAGCGACTAAAACGATAATATTGTAGCGGATGGGGTTTCGTTGTTGATATTTCAAAAAAAAAACTACCACGGAACTACACACTGATTGATCTCAGCAAATACCAGATAACTACGTAATACTGCAGACATTATTGGGAACCATGCATTGCTTCCAGGAAGCCACGCTATTACTAATACCCTGTGACATTCGGTGGATAACCACAGTCACCAGCTAATATTTACATGCAGATTGACCGAAAACCCTATATAAACACTCTATAGGAAGTATAAACGTAATATTCCCGATCACAATCGCGTATTCCCCCAGTAGTTGTGAAAGACGAAACATGGTTTTGTTAAAAATCCTCATATTGTTAAGCGGATGGACGGTACAGTCCTAAATAATCCAACTTTGTGCAATAATAATTATTTTAATGCCTATTTTAGGTGCACGGCCTCGACTACCCCCACGGCCTGTCAAATTTCACAGCCAACTACCCGGAAAAACAAATTTTGGCCGCTATCAACAAGAATAGCTCCTTCGCTACGATGTTCGGTGACGTATTTAGACCGGAAATGAATCTGTTCGATAGATTCAGTGAATCGAGAGGCAAGAACGTTTGCCCTTCCAGGCAGGTTACCTACAGGCCGACTTCGGGATTGAACGCAATGAATGCTATACGGAATATAGTTAATGTGAACGGCTATGCCCAGTTCGTGACTGTCGAAGTTTGCGAGTAAGTAAAAAAAGTGAAAAATAATGTTACATACCCAAAAATTTCAATCGGGATCTATTTCTTCGTAATTAATGCTTAATTGTAATAAAAAGAATATGCAAGGTGTTATGTGAATGACAAAAGCCGTTGTTTAGAAGTATTTTTGTGAGTTACTACTAAAAGAATTTCATAATTTTGAAAATATAATTTTTGACAATCGAAAAAAAAACATTGAACTTCAAGTTTATTTGTTAAGAATTAATCAAAAGCATTAAATGACAAACCGTATTAACTTTTTAAGTGCATACAAATATATACAGTGAGCAGGTAAAGGTTGGAATAAATTCATTTAAATTTCGGGTTTTTTTCTCAAAGCAACGCTGGGATCTGTCAGTTTGTGATTTTAGTTACCATAATAAACACACTGTTCGGATTACTCCTCCCGCACAAGTATTAATTAATTCGGGACGACACGTGTTTCGGGAATACGTGGATTCCCATTATCAAGTCCGGCACCGAATGGCTTTTTTTTAGTTACCATTTTTTTAATGTTATTTCATGTATACAGGCTGACCCAAAAAGATGTTATGACAGCTCACTTATTTTTTGTTTAATCTTACTTTTTTCATTTTTAAATTCTGCGTCAAATTCTGAACATATTTTATGTGTCACGTCCTATACCTGAATTCAACTGTTTTCGAAAAAAAAACTTGAAACATATTATTTATTTAGGAAAAGTAGTAAAATGCAATAAAAAATAATTTTTTTTATCAAATGTTGGAAATGACTTCCACCAACTTCCTGGCAGTGTCCGAGCCGATATTGAAATTCCTGCAAAACGTTATTAACTATGTTAGGTTCTATCAATCTCATTTCGTCTCCTATCCTATTCTTTAAGTCTTCGATGTTGTTTGGTCGGTTAACATAGACCTTACACTTAATATAACCCAACAGAAAAGTTAGGATCATCTGCATCGGGGTATAAAGTGGCAAGACATGGCACTAGATCATCTTCTAAAAATTCTAAATATCTGCCGCCGTTTAAGTTCTCATCAAAGAGAAAGGGCCCTAAAATCTTGTTTTCAACAATGCCGGCCCAAAGGAGGATATTGGGTATGATATTCCATTATCCAGCTGGGATTTTCGGTATCCCAATATCGACATTGCTTATTCACACCTCAATTGAGGCAAAACGTTGCCTCATCCGAAAATACAGTTCGCTTTGAAAACTGGATCGTTATTGCACTAATTCATGAGTGTCTCGCTTAATTTAAGTAGTTTGTCTTGGTCATTTTCATTTAGTTCATGAGCCAACTGGACTTTGTAAGGATAGCATTTTCCCTTAAATACTTTAGGACAAATGTCTGGCACATGTGATTTTCCAAAGCAATACTGCGGCTAGGCCTATGGTGGTCTTCTTGAATAGCCAGTAATACATTTAGGTGTTTATCTTCTGATACTGTTAACCGACCAGACGTGACCTAAATCACGATATTTTTTTCTATCTTCCTGACAATAGATTGGCATATTGGCTCTCTGTGAGGATACTTGGCATTAAACATATTTGGGTGCGCAGCTTGTCCCCATAAGCAATCATCATCAGTATCTCCATTGAGACGTACCATTAAAAAAACTTATCGTAACTAGTTTTGCTAAGACAATGTCATTTGAGATAGTAGTCAACTGTAACTGTCAACAGTATGACTCAAGTGAAGGTTTTATTTACATATTTTAAGTGTTTAAGTTTGGTTGAATTCTACTTTTTTTTCGGAAACAGTTGAATTCAGGTATAGGACATGATACATAAAATATGTCCAGAATTTGACGTAGAATTTAAAAATGAAATAGAAAAAAGGTGTGTTCATTTAAAAAAATAAGTGAGCTATCATAACATGTTTTTGCGTCAGCCTGTATACACGAAATAATCATCAGAAAAACGGCAACTAAAATCAAAAATCGACGGGTTCCCGCGTTTCTTCGAGGAAGAAAACACATGAATTTTAAATGAATTTATTCCGACCTGTACATGCTCACTGTATATGTATGTACATATAAAATATATCAGTATTTTAGGATTCCCATATATCATATCAATTAATTCCATAAAAATGCAAAATTTAAATGTGTTTATACATTGCGATCTCAAAAACCGAATTTAAAGCAAACTGATATAAATGCTTCGTCATTCCATTTGAAATCAAGTGATTCATTTCCGGTTTACTCCAAACGAATTTTTAGTTCAAAATATCTTTTAATCAGACGTAGTAAACGACCATAAATAACTTAGTCAATAGTTTTAAAACCCCATTGATTCAGTTGATATAGTTTCGTGTATGGTGTTAACATAAAGAAAATTCCACATTTCTAAATTTAATATGTTGGTTTAAAACAAAAACCTATTAATTCTATAGTCCTGTGTAGATTTCTGTTTTATCTGATACCCGACATACCGAATAGTAATCATAGATGTCACACATTCTAGTAATATAACTTAATATTTAAATAAATAAATGTAGTTATTATAAATATACCTTTCAAGCGTTTAGTTATTTAAATAAAACTTCAAATTTACAATTTTGAATAGGTATTTAGCCAGAAATAAATCAATTCTTAATCTGTATTGATAAATTTGTTAAGTATTTACATATATTATACGAAGTACAGCAAGATCCACAATGATTGGAATAAAACTTTTCCAAATGCCACTTTGCTTATATTGTAGTTCATGCAACACACTTACAGCGGCATAGTAATATTATTACTGAATAGTGAGATAAGTAACTAAAAATTTATCAATGATTTTCTAGATATTTATTATTAGAAACCTATTACATTTATTAATTTATTTTCATGACATATATCATATTTGATCTTCAAAATGCTGACCTGCATTTTCGACATGCATCTATTTTTCGTTTCATATGTTCATAAACTTTTGTTAATTGTTCATTTGTTATATCCCGCACTGCGTTTACAATTGCTTCTCTTGATTCATCAACTGTTTGCCATCGGTTTCTGTATTTTTTTTTTTGATTTTAAATAACCAAAAAGGAAATAACCAAAAGGCGTTAAATCTGGAGATCTTGGAAGGCAAACTTGAAAACTCATGGTTCTATTACCAAATATTTGACATGAGTATTGCGTGTTGTCAGAGCTGTATAAGCAGTTGGATTATCATGTTGAAAATATGTAGGTAGCTTAAAATAAATTGAAGTTAAAAATATACCTTACCACCTTGTTGAGTAAAGAACTCGGTATACGTACTTCGAAAACTGAGTTGCCATCCTCAGCAGAAAACCACAAAGGAAAATAATGTCAGACGTAGCACTCCGAGAGCAATACAGCTCTTCGAACGCCAATAATAACAATGTTATTATTATGCTCTCGGAGTGCTACGTCTGACATTATTTTCCTTTGTGGTTTTCTGCTGAGGATGGCAACTCAGTTGCCGAAATACGTATACACAGTTCTTTACTCGACAAAGTGGTAAGGGGTATTTTTAATTTAAATGCTGAAAATAACCATAACCAAATTCACATCTTGTTCTCCCACAAACAATCGTAACATTTCCTGATATCGATTGGCGTTTACTGTTTCTTTAAAGAAAACCGGGCTTTATGCGTCTTCGAGACATCGCAATCCACCCGCCAACCTTTACTGGATGAAATCAAGTCTCATGGAAAGCACGAAGACGCTTTTCATGAAACCAAGCTTCACTGGAAAAGAAATAAAAAAAAGGAAAAAAAAGAACGATATATCTAACATATCCTTATTTTGCAAGTTATTGTTGAACCGCTGGCAATATTAAACCTTTTTTTGCAAAATGTAATGGGTGCAATCTTGCCCAACGGTAACCTTATAAAGATGAAGATGCAATTTTTATTTTGACAGCTCAATGACATGTCACATAGTTCAAACCTAAAATAACATACACTTTGCCTAATTTAGTGTTTTGTCGTATGGGTGAAGACAATCAATTAATTTAACTGTCTTCCTCAAGTACTGATGCTGAAAAAGAAAGCAAGATTTACGCCTGTCTCACTGACAAAGATTTAAATGGTTTCACTTCATGAGTGTGACAGACAAGGATAGTCGCACTAATGCATTGATTAAGCAGTGCGCTGGGCTATTTAACTTTTTGTGTAACTATTTATGCGGTTTCTAATTTTATTGGATATTGATTAATTTGATTTGGATGAAGATAAAATAGGCAAAGTGTATGTACGTTTTTTATCGACTTGGTTTATGATTTACCTGTTTATTGCGCTAACTGACGTATGGTTTTGTAGGATTTTAGTCGGTACTAGTTCGTACGTTTCCTAGAGCTTCTTCTGGCAGAACTGTAGGACGATTTGCCTTTACTGATGCTGCCTATTTCTCGAAAACGATTTACAACCCGATTAATATGTCGGTTTATATTATCATCATTAACATCGGCATCTGGAAATTACTCTCGAAATTTTTGGACTACATAAATTTTTGGAATATTACCATTCACCATTTTCCTTCTGTTGTCCACTTCGGAAATAGGATTCCACAATTAATGCCTTTTCTTGAAGAGAAAATGGCATTATAACCAATTCTCTTTTAGAACCATTGATAAATGAAACCTATCCAAATAAATATTAAATAAAGGTTAAAGAAAATATACAATAAAACAGGTATAAACGCAAATTCTAGGGAATGTCGACAATTCTCAAAACAGTTGGTGATGTCCCTAAATAGTTAACTTGATTATGATAAATAGAAGATATATGGATATGAATGACATATGTGTTAGCATAAACTACAATAAAGCAAAGCGGCATTTGTAAATAGTTCGATTTGTTCTAGTCAGCGGCTGGGACAAGCATTATGGATACCCCTGTACATTTCCAATAGTTGGCTCAATTATTTTTATTATTATTATCACCATATGTAACCATGTACTTTTGCCTGAAATAGTTATATAAATTATGGGTATGGGCTATGTTATATAATTTTTATATTTTAATTTTCCTAAATTTGATATAAATATTGGTCTAAACAAGTACATAGTTTCATTAGAGATTTTCAAAATATTTATTTTAGATTCAAACAGAGTATTTATTATATTTAATTGAAATTAAAATTTGCATTGGCGAGAATTTACATAATTTATATACAACTCTGTTTGGGGAATGAATAGTTAAAATATATTATTAATAAATTTTAATTAAATTCCGAACATACTTTTTAGATCGCTATTTTGTCTAACAACTGCAAACATTAAGCATAGATGTTGCTGAAAATGATGGAAAGCAATGTTCTAATTTATTGCGCGATTTCTGCGCAAAGTGCATGCGCGTGAATATTCCAAATTTTTTAATTCTCACTATGAATTAACACCCAAAGAACCTTATGCCCGTCACCCTGTCATCTCTAATAAATGCGTGTACTTAGCAACGCATGGGAAAATTTAAGAAAAATCAGGAAAAGCAGACACTTTTTAGTGTCTGCTTTTCCCATTTGTTCTTTCCTCATATTTATTTATTTTTATTATGGCTTTTAACCTATCTAAACCAACTTACGGATGCGGTCATGGACAAAAATTGACAAAATGTAGCTACAAAGCTACTATAATACCATATACAGCAATTGTCTGTACCCTCTTGCTTATAATCATATTACTGACTATTATTTTTAATAAATATTAAAATACGATGGTTATTTATGGGTTATACCGTGCGTTAGTTTCTAACGTATGTAGACACATGGTATAAAAGCCTATAATGCATATGCGCGTATTCATATCGCAGTTTTTAGACAATAAATATTGCTTCGTGTATAAGAATACTTTACTAATCGTTTGGAAAAGTGTAGCAAATTCTCATTGGCATATAAATCGGCCAATAAATTGAATTGAGATTGCGATGTCCACGTTTATAAATATATTTCTTAAGTATCGGAGCAAATTAATAGATACTATTATTTTTAAAACTTCCCTTGCATATTATTTATTGGCACAGTTATTTTTTATGCAACAAAGTGCAACACATCTCAAATTGAGGGTTATAAACAACAACTTGTTCATAGACCTTAGCACGAATTATTCTCATAGTTATTATAGTTCAACAATTGTACACAGATGTCGAAACACTGTCAGTTTTTACGGGTTCCCAGAGAAAATATCAAATCAATTTCAAACTACAATCCTTTTTTGAATCATGCGCATTGAGAAATCCGAAATAGTTGCAGATAGAGTGCTGATTTGTACTGCGAACAAAGCTGAAGTTAACGCCACTATACTATTTGGGAACTACAACTTCATTCTAATCTTCAAGTATAGTTTCTAGAACGAAAAATTGGATGTGTTATTGCGATACTTTATATATCTAGTGACTTTAATGGAAAGTTTCATCATATTAACAACTATAATTATATATTTAATGATATCAAAAGCGTATCGTCCTATTTCCTCATAATAATGCTTGCATACGCAATTTCTCTATGAACATATTTACTACATACGTAAAAGAACGTTTTGAAATGACATCAGACATCAAAAACAATTGAAAAATTGACTCTTAATATCTAATACTGTTGTGTAATTTTCAGAGATGATGCTCGTCCTTCAATTGATTGTCTTATGACATTGGGATACGAATACAGTTGCGAAACCCAGCATGTAAATATTCGCTTGGTTGTGTACGACGAAAAAATCGACGGATTGGGACTGGAAACCTTTTCCGTAGCTTCAGGTTGCGCCTGTACTTATAAATACGAATTTTATTAAAGGTTTAAATAATTAGTGTTTTAGATAACTTTATTTATTTATTGTTGAATAGGTATAAGTGTTGAAATTTATTGTAAATTATTTATTTATTTGATATTTATTTGTTGGTGTGCCTGTAAGAATGAATAAAATGTAGTTGTATTAAATTGCTTATCAATTAATAAGAAATCATAGATTATACAATAAAATTAATTATCACAGGAAAACTGGGCTGATTATTAATAAAAAGATCATCAGTAACATTTTATTTTATCCAACATAAATTTCGTAGGCACAGACATCCTTTTTCGTCGTGTGTAATTTTGCTTTACGAATTAGCCAATAGCAAACGTCCAAAATATAAATCTATCTTTCCCAACGCTATTTTCTTAAAATGAATGTATAGTATCTGCTTACGATAGAATGAAATGTATTTATTTAGATTGAGACACTGTTTTTTAGGTTTGGGGATATTTACTTGCTTGTATCTTTACAGAGGTATTACGTGTATCTATCTACTATTACGTCAAACAACCGCCCCCATATTCGTTTTATTTTATGGGCATGTTTCCCACTCTCCGCTGCAGCGCCATCTATAGGCCAACCCTGATAACGCTGCAGCAGCGCCACCCAGAGGTCAACCTGTGTAAACAAAATACTCAAACATTTAACTTAACATACTCCCACGTAACAAATGGAATAATATAACAGTATTATTACAATGAAACAATAAAATAAAGATATCCATCATCCAGTTTCTTCATCTGTGGCGGGTAATGGCAGTAAACACAATTTGCTAACAGGCCGTTACCGTTACCACCCGTACCACGTTGTCTTTTCCAGGATGTTGCTTGGTCACTCTTCCGGTCAGCCATTTATATGGAGGTAATCCCTCATCTTCCATTAGCACCAACGAATTTATTGTGATTTATTTGTTCGGAGATACCTTCTACTTATTGCGCTGCTGAAGAGTAGATACATATTCTCTTGCCCAGGATTTTCAAAAGGGTTGATTAATATTCTGTAGCATTTGCAATCTGGACAACTTGTTAATTTGAATGTTTGATAAATCGGGAACTGCTATCATTGTCAATGGTTCGCCAATAAGGAAGTGAGAGCGTGTTAATGCGCAAAAGTCATTAGGGCCTGAACAGTTAAAACAAAAATTTAACCTCTTAACCTTTTGCGATCTAGATGTTACTGACAAATTCGCAAACTCTTTGCAATCTTTTATAAAATGATCTTTACGACGTTGCCTATCTCGAATATGATTTGTCGCTAATAATGTAGACGATATTTTTTGTTCGCCTTTTATATTATCTTTTATTTTACGAGTACCACGATTAAAATCAAACGTTTCTAGAAAATCGGTTCTATTATTTAAAAACGTCTTTAAAGCATTTGTTATTGGTAAATCAGAACCGCTTTTTCCCTTTCCCAGTCTCTTATGGAGGTTTTATCTAATTTTGCTACAATAATGTAAGTAAAATAGCATCCCAATGCTGCACGGGCACCTCTAATGATTCGAGGTCCTTTAAGTACGGTATCAATTAAATTTCTGATTGAGCGGCACCGACTCTTTTGCTATTGGTTCTATCTTAAATATTGCATTTATATGATTATATATAAGTAATTTCTTGTTATTATACCGCTCGCAAATTGTCTGCCATGCTACTTCATAGTTTATCGCTGTGAAATCTATTGCCTGTATAACTTTTAATGCATCACCCTGTAAAGCCGCTTTCAAATAATGGAATTTCTGTATATCAGTAATGGATTCGTTGTTGTGAATAAGCGATTTAAAGGTATCTATAAATTCAAGCCACGTATGGAAATTTCCGTTAAATTTTGGCAGATCAATTATCAGTAACCGTATCTGCCGCACGGGATTCTCCATCACATTACAAATAGTATCCTCGACGCGTCCTAATGCAACCGACCCTTTATTTCCTGTATTCTAGTCATAATTCTTTAATAATACTTTAGCCTGAGCTAAACCTTCCGTGTAATCATTATAAAAAGTGCCGCGTAATTGGTATTGCTCCTCGATCTTGTCATCGGGTGTTTTATATTCAATTTCTATTTGAATCGCTTCAAATTCAACCCATGGCGTTACTTGTCTTTCTAATTTAATGACAAGCTTTTCTATATTTTCACTAACATTACCTTCTAATTCACATTTTATCGTAGTTAAAAATGTTGCAAACCCGGTAATTTGAGTCTTAATTGCCCCTCTCTTACGATTCAATTTGCTTATTTCCTCATCGGACATCGTGCAAATGACAATATATTCAAATATATTTTATAAAAATAGCAATCAAACAAATATATTCCCTCAAAAACTCTCAAATTACTATACACTACCCCTTAATACACATATGCATACATACGCTATAAATATATTACAAATGGACACTTATACAACTAGCCGCCATTCGACAACGTTTACGGAAGTTACAGGAATTGGCTTACCATATATCATGTATCGTCTTCTTCACCGTCCAAACCCTCCAATCCGGCTCCAAGGACCAAAATGTTTACGATCGAATGAAATGTATTTATTTGGATTGAGACACTGTTTTTTAGCTTTGCAGAAGATTTACTTGCTTGTATTTTTACAGAGGTATTACGTGTATCTATTTACTATTACGCGCATGTTCTCCCAGTCTCCGCTGCAACGCCATTTAGAGGTCAACCCTGATAACGCTGTAGCAGCACCACCCAGAGATCAACCTCAGTATACAAAATACTCAAACATTTAACTTGTATCAGTATAAAATTTAAAAATATTTATTGTTTCTCTTATTACCTAAGGCAAACTTAAACTCGGTTAAACTGTCAAAAGAGCAAATATCGCACCATCTACACACGTATGAACTGAATGCAACCCTACAGGAAATCGAAGTTATTATCAATGTTTTTCTAATTTCAATTTTGATTCATATTCAATCCAAAAGGTATATACTTACGTATTCAGTGTTAATTGTATTTTGTGTATCCAGTATTGAATGGGAGATGCATAGCGCGCAACACCAGTGACCCCTGGCAGATAAGACACTACGTTTGCGTTCCGAGTTCTAATATTTCGGGGTTTGACAACTTTTCTCCAGTTAGTTCCGTCTTTACCAAAGAAATATGACCGTCTGTCACTAACCACGGGTTTCCCGTTTTGATCTTCTTCGCCTTCGTATTCATTTACAGTTTCCTCATCTTCATTTGTACTTTCCTGCTGGGTGTCTGTATCATGATCACTGATCACTGGAAATCTGGATCATTCATCAGACACTTCTATGTCTCCGTCTGTGCAAAATTCTTCATACTGTTTCTGTAGCTTCTGTATTTCGTTTTCATACGGAATCATTCTGCAATGTTAACAGATAATAAGTAATGTTTTGTCAAAGATATCAAATCAGTAAATATTGCAACTACCACAAAATAAGCCAAATTTGATTTGAATTGATAAAATTAAATTATAGAAGAAACAATGGAAGATATAATATGGTAAAAAATATAAACTTTTTATGCACTTAACTATGCTCTCTGTTTGCACGTAATAAATAACGATCTGGCATACTTGCATTTATCCCCACTGACTAACCAACACCGTAGCACGCAGTACGCCTATTTGAATCATTTTGTATCTGTCTATGCGTGCGAAAAGTTCTAAGAAGTGATCGTCGATTTCAGATACATTGTGTTAGTTTATACAGCCGCAGAGAAAGTAAAAATCACAAGATAGTATTTTTTTTGGAAATTCCTACCAAGCACGGGCGATCTATTTGCCGTAGAGTACGTGGTTCGTCCTATTCCTTCGCATTCGACGATTGAAAGAATCGTCAAAGCGTTTAGGAAATTTGGCTGTGTAGTCAGGAATTGTCGGTAATGCCAACAAATACACGAACAGCCTCATATTCCTCTAATAATTTCCAAACGGGAGGAGAGAGATGTGAGGGTTTGTTCGTTGGTTGAAATGGGCGAATCTTGCTTTAGCTGGAAGATTGCAGACGAAATCGGTGTCAGTAGAAGTACAGTGAAACGTATTCTGAAACGAAACAAATACAAAAGTTATAAAGTTCAAAAGTGCCAGGAGATTTTTCCCGAGAATAATTTTGCAAGAATGGAGATTTGTGCGTCCGTGGTGGAAAGGGATAACGAAGCCGAATATTTTATAAAAAAATATTCTGTTTCCCGACGAGCCCTCCTTTCCACGTCATGGCAAGAATAATCCCTCAGTCGTGCGATATTGGTCTCGAGAAAATCAACATCTGGTTCGTAATCTAAGAACTCGGTACCCCGAAAAACCTAACGTTTGGGCGGGTATCTCGGGTGAGAAGATTATAGGACCATTTGTTATCGACGGCAATTTGATTGGACTGAAATATTTGTCCGTCAACTTAACCCCGATTTTGATGCAATTTGGTTTATGCAAGACGGTTGTCCCTCGCATAACACCACATTAGTAATGGAGTTTTTAGAAACACCTTTCCTAATCGTGTTATTGCCGGGAAGCGTGCGATAAAATTGCCACCTCGATCACACGACTTCAATCCCTGCGATTTTTTTCTGTGGGGTTATATAAATCAAACTCTTTACAGTTTTGCAACAATAACGAATATGCAACACTTTTAAGTAGAACTATTGAGAATTTTTGCAACAATAATCCCTAGAAATCTCGAGGCAGTAAGACGCGAGTTTACGATAGACTCGGCTATTGTTTGGTTGCGACTCGGGGTATTTTCGAACCCTCCATAAACTAACATTGTTAGAGTTTGGATTTAGTTTGTATAATTGCAGAGTTTATTTTTCCTTTATTTAATTTAATAAGAATCGTTGTTTATTTTCCTACTTAGAATTTCTTTTTCGTTCTCCTGAATCACATAGTAGATACAAAATAAATATAAGAAACTGTACTTTTTACCGTAACCTGAGAGTACAGAAAAATCACGCAGTACCGAGTAAGAGTCCGTTCAATCACGTAGCTAATTGAACGGACTCTTACTCGGTATATAATACTCTGCGACTGGATATCTCTCGGTGTCAGTGACACTCGAATGCGCGGTTGCATTCACGAAACAATCCCCCGTGGACATACGTGTATATCATATAACCACTCGTCAGCACGAAATTGGCACACAGAAATAAAATAATAGCAAAATTATCATCCTAGAAAAATTGCAAACGTTTGATCGGGTGGGGTCTCTATTTGAAATTTTGAAAAACAATTTTGTATGGGAAAAAAAGTAGACATTCAAATACTTGAAAGGTACTGTGAGGGTAGAATTTTGGGAAAAAAATAAAAAAGTTATTTAAAATTTTTATTTTGCCATGGACCCATAGACCACACCCCATGGTCGGAGGGCTAACGTCATTTAACATTAAAAAAATTGAACAATTGTCATTTCGTGTGCTATAATTTAATATGACTTGGCTAGATTACGTTGCACAAATGGCTGGAAGACAGAAATAATTTTTAAGAAGAATTTTGTCAGACCGGAATGATTGATCAATTAATTATAAATCACTATTGCATTGCTAAGCAAACGTATTACTGAGTCATATCATAAGAACGAAAGGACAAACAAACGTTAGATCGTTAGAGCAATTGCTCTATCATATTAACGTTCTCTTTTTTAAAGGAAATTGGTTACGTCACATTCAATATCATTAAAGAAGGTGGCACGTTATTTTAACATTAGTAAATAGTGTAAATTTCGCGGAATTACTA
Source organism: Osmoderma eremita (assembly GCA_031763485.1). Classification (NCBI taxonomy): domain Eukaryota; kingdom Metazoa; phylum Arthropoda; class Insecta; order Coleoptera; family Scarabaeidae; genus Osmoderma; species Osmoderma eremita. Next base: position 13,583 of record JARFOC010034736.1, read on the forward strand.
CAAATGATTTTAAAAACATGTGCTGTTTCATGTCCTATTTCAACTAAATCGCAACAATTCTAATTGCAATAGCATGTATGTAATTCTGACATTTGTCCAAATATAGTTTTGCTTCTTCCAATTACCACCTGTGACACACAACCGAGGTCAAATTTTCCTATCTGGAACCTTTGCATCACTTGTCAGAACTATCTAAAAGTTTGTATCACCTTGTAAAAACCGTTACAGCTACGTGACGATCCTCTTGCGCTTGAAATTTCCGAAAATCGCTCAATTCCATGGGAAAAATAACGACACCGTTAAAAAACAAAAAATCTAATATGTATATAGTATATAGTAAATACGGTATCATTTCCGCCGGAGCCAGAGCGTAAATTCCGTAGTGATGTAATGATTGACAGTTCCAGCGATTCAGCGTTTGGAAACACATCGATAATGTGTCTCCGGGATGTTTTTCGTGTTAATATTTGCGCCTTAGAATATCTGCGTTGTGTATATAAATGCTGGTATGTCAGGTAACGGTGACACACAATCCAAATAGGCACCCTCGAGTAATATCGTGTGTTCTTTTGTAATTACAAATATAACATTTTTAAGGTTTAGTGAATTGATTCGTTTTCGTGAAAGCAACAAAGATGCACAGCCAACGAAACAGTACGCTAGCAGGGATTGTGATAGCGTTAATCTGCTTTTATAACGTAATATAGTGGTGCAGTACTCAGTTTGCTGTCAATATTTATAATTGTACTTGATTTTAGGTAATTGATACAGACGCAAACGATTTCTCAACCGACGGTTGCTACGCTTACCTGTGCAATTCGACCAGCAATTATCCCTATGAGCAGATCAAGGAGGCGATCACCAAATACCCAGAATACAACATCTATTTCGGTACAGTCCTACACATTCCCAAAAACAGGTATCGCAGAGATATTAGTGGGAAAAACAGCGGCGTTTGTAAAGAACGAGTTATGACGATGCTACCTCAGGTTGGTTTTGATATAAGCAATAAACTGGTGACGATAGTGAACACTGATGAGCTCAGGCAGGAGGTCCAATACATTATATGCGAGTAAGTGCCTCTTCATTTATATTTATATTTTAGTTAGCTTCTAGTCGGAAATGAATGAATTTAAAGGTCTTGATAAATGTGTGATGCAGTTTTGTAACGACTTAGTAAACAGTATTTTTGGATTGCATCTTTTACAACTGTTTGAGTATGACATTAAAGTGTTGAAGCTACAGTCACTAGATAGTGAATAAAGTGATGTTTTTCATTTAACATGGATTATCACAAAGTAAAGGGTTCTAGTATCGATTTTTTGAAATCAATAACTTTGTTATTGTGATCGAGACATGTTATTGATAAACTACAAACTTATTGAATATAATTTTCTGTTCACAATGTGCCTCTTAACTTATACGCATACGGAAATAACGCAAAGATTTTTATCTATACATATTTAAGAAGTAAAAAGTAGCTATCTTTGGTAAATTTACCTTTTTTTAATGTCTGTGGCATATCTGGATATTTTAAGACAGGCAGTACATATTTGTACAACGTTGAGATATTAAGTCAGTTAAAAAGTATACGTATAAAAATCCACAATGAGGTACTCAGGGAATACATTTGGGTGAACTCTTTTGCCTTTCTCGGATGGGTCCTTTAATCCAGTTGATATACCCTTAATAAATGCTTGACGTACCCTGCCCTGGTATCAATCCAAACTTTGTTTCTTGTGTCCTTTATTAACCAATGTTTCGTCGATGAAAAGATTTGTTTAACTTTTTTCCTGTAAGTTCTAATCTTCAACAAATATTCGCACCTGCATCGAATTATATCATCACCCTAGATTAATATCCTTCTCCTGCTACGTTTCAGGCACTTACAAGAGTAATGTGAATTGTAGTAATTATAAATTAAATCTTTCATTAACGCTGCCTGAAAGTATTTTTCATTATGGAGTATAATGTTATCTGTTTATGATATTTAATTGCGATCACAATTTTATCTAGCGTAGGTAACCCATCTTTAAGAAAGAATGAATGGATTTCTCGTCGAGTAGTGCCTTGCTAAAGTAATTAACAGCGAAAATATAAAACCTACTCTCCCAACAGCTCGGTACCAAGCTCGGGCGTTTTCGGTTAGAAATACAGATCTTCAACCAAGACCCATTTAACAGTTCAAATGCGAATCAGTTTCGTCTCAGTCGGCAAAAGACATACATAGACATATGTATATGTATGTAGTTTACCACTAATCTTTATGACAAGTGGCTACTGTGTTTGTAATTTTCTGATATGCTTAACGGCAGGCAATTTCGGGAAATATTTTGAAGTAGAGACGGATAAATGCATGTTACACAAATTCGTTTCCCCCTTTTTAAATAATATATAGTAATAGGATTTGTAATACTTACAAAAAGTTTTAAATTAAAAAATACTACAACTAAGAGAAAAACTTTCACTTCAGAAATTACACCAGAAAAGTAAAATTATAAATACAAGATACAGTAAATAATGATTTTTTTTAGAATAATTATCTTGAGTTTCGAGAATTATTGGTTTACTAAATAGTTGTAACGAATGTTGTGAGAAGGAAATGTAAGAAAATGAAAAGTAATTTTTTTACAATTTTACATTAATTTAGATTGTCTATCTTTTCTATAATTTTTTGTAATTATACCTGATGAGTTATTTGCAACAAAGCGAAAGTAAATATCGCAATAAAATGCCATACATACGTACCTTGTAAAATAGTAACCACTTATGCAAATCAACTTGGGTATTAATGCATAAATGCAGAATAAGTTTGTATAGTCAAATGGTCAGTGACTTGGCACTTACAATGCATGAGCTCAGCGTTGCAAATAAAGTTCTAATAAATTCAGAAAGTCATCCGAAACATGTCAGAAATATTATAGGAAAATATTGAGGAGAGTATCACAGTAATATACATATTCAGGGTGCCTTTGAAACATCTACAAGTAAAGGGAGTATTATTAATATATATTTATAAATAGAAAATAATCTGTAACATAGGGAATTATGGATATTTAAAAAATTATGTTCACAATCAGGATGTATAACAATAATATCTGCCGAGTGATAGACAAGTTCTAAGTTTTGTACACTAAGTACATTATTTTATTTATTTATTAAATATAAATTTATTATTTTTTCTGGAATGATTTTTTTTTTCTGGAACAGAATACATTATAAAGGATGGAGTATGTATGAATTGCAAGAGGTCTTTTATAAACTCGCCTCAAACGTGCTGCATATATTGAAAGTAATGCCACACTGCTTATGTGTATCATGTATATATAGCCTATAATGTATACATGTATATATAAGTATATATATTAGAAACGTAAGAATGTAGTTTCTTTTAACACAATTTATCATCCAACGCGGTTAATACAACGAAGAAAAAGCACGAAATATCCATTGAAGAACGCCCAAAAAAAGGTCATATTAAGTGGTTTCATATACCTAAACACGTTTATCAATAATGTCCTTGCATTTCAACGACTTGTTTTTTTCTTCTAACCGAAAACGCCCGGGCTAGGTGCCGTTCTGTTCTCTCCCAACAAAACGGCACCTAGGTTTGATATTTTCGCTGTTAATGGTGGAGACATTACTTTAGCAAAGCAGTCATCGTCAAACGTTTCAACAGAAGAGGGTTGCCCACTCCTCTATTTTGAACTTATGGGAGTTCCTTCTTTTTTATATTCCTTCAAAATAAAGTACACGGCAATTCCTGAAACAAAATGAGGTTATACTCAACACATGAAATAAATGATTTATATGTAGAGATTACCTAATGTAATTACTACCTTTGACACTACTGCGATGGTTCCCTTTGGTTGTTGCGTTTTCTTAATCCCCTGAAGGTGTTTACTACTGACTGCTTTTCTGCAAAAAATAAATAAACAACATTACACACAGAGTAGCTGAAACAGCTGTTAAACCAATATGGCGGCAGCATTTTAGTGCCTGTAGTTTGTATTGATGCGGACTCAAAAATAACAAATTTCAACCATTTCTTCTTGCAAAAAATTGAATTGTAGTAAGCTGTAACGTATTTGCTAAAAAGTTGCAACATTGCAAGTATTTTCTTATTCCTTGATAATGTAATGACGTAAAATGCTTGAATGCGTTATTTCAGAAGAATATTAAAATTTTTTATTTTTAGTAATAGATAAGATACTTCATATGTATGAATGAACTATTTTCACAAGATTTAGTAAACAAGAATCAGAAGAATGATTCATGGGTTTTGATCGGTATCAAGGTCATTACAACATTGACACGGGACTTGTCAATGCTTTTGATTATTTTCTTTCGTATTTTTATGAAAAACAACAATCTACTGCATTTAAATAATTTACACCGTTACACGAGACTTATCTCTATGCCTCATTATGAGATGAAGGTTAGGTTTTTTTTATTATGGTTATCGCATTTCATATTATCCACGCTATTTTACGGCATTAACAAGTTTTGAAATCAGGAATTTTCATACCGTTATGTGCTGCCTTTGAAATTCTTTACGTAAACCGGTGAATCTTTCGTAGCCTTAATATTTATTATTTATACATTACGCAGGTACATTTTACGCGTATACTCCAACGTAATATACCCTAGTTTTATGTATTTATACACATCTACGGAAGTAACCAAAATATTTATACGTGTTACGATATTTTTACACGCCCATATGCAAGAATAATTTGGTTTCAGGGGCTCCGAGTGCCGACAGAAGTTTAAACTATCTGAATTAGTAGCGCTGGATGGCGAAAATGGATTTAGGAAGACCAGAGTTAGCGTGCCTTTCGGCTGTCGAACGGCACAAAACGGTGAAGTTTAACTAGGAGAGGAAGGAATAACGTATCGTTAGAATCCCGTACGGTGTGCAGCTCTCTAACATTAAGTAATTTATTTTATGAGAAATGAATTGCGACGCGTGATGTATAAACATGATTATCATTTGATAGTATTTATTATTGTGCGGTGTATGTTATGTGTGAGTCTGTAATTTATTTTTAAGAATTAATTTATTTCAGTGTACAAAAAAATGTTTACCATACAGTAATAATACAAAAATAAAGAAAAATTCTTTAATTTCTTAACCTAATACGTATAACCCACAATTGCATATACTTTCAGAGTATATTTTATCCTCTAATTTTATAATTATAGCACTGGGTGTAATAAAAAGCCCAGAATTTTAATTATTTATACTGAGAGAGAAATGCAGTAAATTTTGCTACATTTGTAAATACGTTTGATTTATATAAATAAAGTAATCTGGCTGTAATTCATAAGTGTACCTTAGTAACCGGACATCTCACGTATTTGTACTACACTTTGTAGTGCATATTGTAACAAGTGCAATTTGTAGCAAAATTGCCCATCAAATTGTAGCATTAAAATGGTAGCAAAACTTCTCATTATTTATAGGAACAAACAACATCACATTTATTCTAATGAAGTCATAGAACGAAATACCAGAGTAAATTTTGGTATGTGGTACAATAAATAATGGCATTTTAATACCATGGACGACCATAGTAGATAAGCTAAAGACTTATATTATATTAATCTTATCCCCATAAGCCTTTAGGAAAAAGAAAAAATGAGTGTCATAAACCAATTTCACAAATCTATCAGTGATTAAAAGTGCAGCGACCTCTAGCTCTTAGGTACCTAAAGCATCCTCACGATCGACCAACTATTGGCCAGACGCTTTAGTACCAACTATACACTATAAGTACCATAGAAAATACTTACGCAATTTGTTATAAATTATACTACAACATGACATTATTTATTTCCATATTCATAGCCCAGTTCACCTTTAAAGGAAGTATTGGTCAACGTTACCAAATCTATTCGGGTAGTTAATATTGTCGCTCTGAAGACGTTAGTAAATTTCATATTGCCAACTCATAAATATCAATCGTGAATTTATCGTGGAAAGATATGTATATATGGATTATAATCTTATACGAATGTTGATAGAATAGTATTGATTATTATACCACAGGCATACGTTACCTTAAAAAAGGAAACAATATCTGTTAGGGTTCTACTAGTTTTCAGAACGATTTGCCCTCTGAGAGATCACAAAAGAGGCACTTGCTTGCTTTAAAATTAGTTTATTGTAAAAACTAAATGGTCATACATACAACTGTATATATTACAAGGACATGTAAATAAAATATGTATATTCTATAATATCGCAACTCAATACAACTTATATTGTATATGCATATACAGTCTTTCAGGAGGGCTTGATCTACGTGTATATTTGACGCATGAGGTTTGTTCGGTAAGTTCGTATAAATAATTTCTAAAGACGCACGGACATCTCAACGACAGTGTAGACTGACTCAGTCGTTGTATGAGTTAAGGCATCCGCACACGGGTCGACTGGCACTCGAAGTGACTGCGACTCGAACTCGGCGCAATTCTGACCCTCTTACTATACCTGACGCGGCGAACAGATGCACTGAAGGCAATGAGTATACGCATTGCCGGCACTGCATCTATTCGCCGCGTCAAGTATAGTGTTGTTGGGCGGGTGTCTAAACAGAAACTGTATTTCTCGTGTTGTCGGCATGAAACTTTTGAAGAGCAGCGAACAAACATAAAATTTCTCGTGAAACTGGGAAAGAACGGCCCCCAAATTTTTGAGCCCTTGAGCCAAGTTTAATAGAGACTATGTTTTGAGAGAACCAACTGTCAACAAATGGGTGAAAAGGTTTCGCGAGAACCGAGAAGATTCCAAAGACGACCCTCGATCAGGATACCCTTCCACTTCTGTTTGTAATGAAAATGTGGAAAGAGTTCGCGATTGTGTGCTAAGAAACCGTCGTTTAATAGTCAGGATGATCGCTGAAGAACCTCTATTGAGTAATTCATCAAATCTTAACAGAAAAATTAGAAATAAAGAAGTTGTGTGCCAAAATCATTTGTCAACAAGACAGAGTCATTGCCGAAGATGAGTCCGTGGTTTTACGAATTTGATGTGGAACAGATCCTAAAGCGAGGAATGGAAACAAGATGGGGAGCCAAGGACGAAAGAGTCAAGGAAATCTGGGTCGAATGTCATGACGACGCTGAATGTTTTTTCGTTTCTCAGGCAATCATCCTCCGAGAATTCATTCCTCCGGGCCAGATTGCTAATGGAAATTTTTACGTTGATGTACTCAGACGCCTCCAAGCTCGTGTGGCACAGGTTCGACCGAATTTGGCCCAAGGGAGGCGGTGGATCCTCGCGGCATCGCGGTTGGTGCGCTGGTGAGGTAGCAGGTAGACAGCAAGCGGGCGAATGGCTCTGCAGACGGCTGTAGCCCGCCAAATGTCCAAGGTACGAGCGGATCTCCGGTCGACGGCCGTTGTTGGCTGTCTTTTTCTGTGCGCACAAAACAGTCCTTTATACAACAATAACGTCGTTAACAATATCAATATACACATGATGCTAATAAATTATTTTATTTCCTGATTTTGCTGTTAATAACATGTAATATTGTATTTATTTACAGAAAAACACATGCATATCTTACAATAACTTTACAAATACTTACACAAGTGCTTACAACACATTAAAAATCATTTCTATAATCATAAATGTATCAAATTAAATTGTATCCGTAGAATATGAAAATGAAAGCGAAGACGAGGTAGATGTTAACTTAATAATAAATTCTTTGGGTTCATCTTGCATCTCGTCCAATTTCCACATGTCTTCTTCTATCAAAATCGATAAATTATAACTACAATTACTATGCTAAATAAACACACTGTTCGGATTACTCTTCCCGCACAAAGTATTAATTAATTATGGACGACACGTGTTTCGGGAATACGTGGATTCCCATTAACAAATCGGATACCGAATGCTAAATGTTAATTGTGTTACTTTTCATAACATGTTCAATGTATCCAATTATCCAATTCTCTGCTGAAACATTTTCGAATCGCTTTGTTCCTTTGTATGTTCTATTGAGGGCTGCACCATCGGTTATTACATTCCACAACTTGGTTATAGGTGTGTTAATAATTCTTGCAAAACGCATTGTAGATAATTTGATTTAAGGGATGGTCCTTTTAAAGAAAATAAATAATATTTTATGTCTAACCACGTTCTTGTGAATTTTGCAATAAAGGGAGTGCTAAAATTATGTGGGTTTTATAGCTTAAAACTGACTCACATAATAATACTTTTCGAACTGGTTAGTGGCGGGCGAATCTTCACAGTTGTCTAAACGAGTAAACAGAAAGTCGTGGCCCGATAAAATAAGTTCCTGGGGCGGATTTTGCCGTAGTTTGCCCATCCCTGCCTTGGATAATGATAGCGAGGGATGGAGATAGGAAGACTGAAATAAGTGAAAATATAGTAGCGATAAATAGAACACGCTATGCAAATAAAAAACAGTACAAACATGAAAATATACAAGACCATAATAAGACCGATAATGATGTATAGGCCGGAAACATTGACGATGCTAAAAAGACAGAGGCCAAAATTAAGGGTGGTGTAGAGAAAAATAGGTGGAATGATACTGACGCATATGAGAACAGAGGGAGATAAATTCTCAATAAGAACGAACTATGAATAGAAAACGACGAAGTAAAACAATCAAAGAGAAAGAGTGAAATGGATGGGCCATGTAAGGAGGGCCGGATCAGAAGCAACAATGTTCTCAATGATGGAGTAGAAAACTGGAGGAGAACGGTGAGTTGAAGACCTAGAACGATTTGGTTGCAGGAGGTGTCGTGAAGGCTTGAAGAAAATAGGAATTAGCAACTGGTACGAGAAAGCAAAGAATAGAAAAATATGGAAAAGCATAAACAAAAGGATTTAATGTATGGATAAATAAAGATCTAGAAAGCTTCAAAAAGAACCGTTATTACTCTTCATATATTAATTTTAAAGAAGTATACTTTTACTACTCTTATAACTCGAATAAAACTTTGTTGCTAAAATTATATTCTGATACTTGTAAGCGATGTTGCAATAAATACTGACATACACTCCGTATAATATTGCCAGAATATAATTGGTATATGCTGACTCTAAGAGAAAATACATGCTGGTTCTCCCTAGATCAACAGTACACAGCTCTAGAAATATTTCTACAAATACTAGAACACTTACCTCGAGTCAGATAGGAGAAAAGCTATGTATTTTGATAACCTCACGTAACGTCTACCAACTCTTGGCAAATGTTTGGACAACGGACAAGATATATACTCACTCTGTTGTATTACATTGCGTTTCGGCTATAATACACAAGTTTGGAATCCACCCCAATTATATACATAGGCATATTTGTTGATTATGTACAAAATAACTTATGTTAGTGGTTGTATGTGAGAATTCCATCGTAAATCTTTATCTCTACAGTGATACACGAAATATGTAGTTGTTTCTCAAGTCGAATGACCGCGTGTATTTTTGAGCTTAAAATAAATAGCTGTGTTAATAAAATATTTTATATCTTTGAACAACCGGATATTTGTAATTTCTATTCTACTTATTTCTGTGTCAGAAAGCCTGTTAAATATAATGAATTTGAAACTCCTTCGCAAGGGTGCAAAAAGTCGTTCACGCCTACTTGAGAATTCAACCGTTGGCTTTGGAGCAATGGGAGTGAGTTTCTGAGATTTAACACTTTAATCCTACTTTTTGCTCACCATACTTTAACAGCATTAAATACACAACATAAAGACTACTTCGTTTTAATTAATATGCATATTCCGTTTATATTTATTAATTTCTTTAATTTTAGCACAAATTATAATCTCTCGAACTTTTCTGTATTGCGGTACAAGTTTGGCGTGAGAGATAATGTCCAGAATTGTGAGAGGAGTTGTTAAAACTCTAAGAGTTTAAGCTGGATAAATTATGTTCAACTCAATTAGTTCCACCGTGCCGATGGTGGTATGGTTTGTGAAGTTTATATTTTATTAGCTCAGTTTCAATTCTTTTATAGTAGAGCGAGCATAAGGTTTGATAGATAACTCTATTTTTTGATATAAATTTGTTTCTTTTTTCCTGGAAGAAGGGGTAGATTTAATTCTTTTGTGATGGTAATTAAGAAAGACAAACGAAAGGTATGTGGATACCATTAAAAGTTAGGCACAACTTTATCGCGTTCATAATTCAGTAAATGCGATAAATTTTCATAACAAGGGATCATCAGTCATTCTATTTTTCGTGTTTTTTTTGCGTAGTTAGGCTTTCTTCGAATCACTTTAACTTATATTTCTGCTGAATAAGGCTTTCCAAACCTAGCAATTTTATAACTAGACATACTTAGAATTTTAAATACACCGCTTGTCTTATCACATATAAATTTAGAACGATTCTGGAATCATTCTACCAGTATCATTAGAAATAACAAATAAATAAAATAATTGCACGTCACCTTGTATTAATGCTGAAAAGTGTAGTTCGAATGGCTAACTCAGGTACTTGTTACACGATCAATCACAAAGTGCCAAGAAAAATGAGCTGTTCATTTTTATACTAATGGCAACCATTTAAGCAAGAGGTCAAAGTGCCTAACTGTAAGTGTATCAAAAGAAGGAGTATCCAAAAACTGCCTACGATCATTAGTATCCCCTGGAAATATTAGTTTAGGTTATTTTATAGGAATTGAATTTATTCTTTTCTTAAAAATGTTTGATGTTTGATGAAAATTTTCGTCGCCAGAAGGGTATATGATAATATGGCGTTTAAGATGGTCATTATTTTCTTCTGGGTTCTCGTGCATGGAAGGCAAAACTTAACCCATTCGTTTAAACTCTTCCTTCTACGTTGAAACATGATTAAAGAAATATCTGGCACTGGATGATTTTCAAATGAATTCCTAATATTGATGGAAAATGATAAGCAGAAAAATGCGGACTATAGCATATTATCTTTCAATCATGCTAGTCCTAAATAAATAATAGGGCGTCTATGAAATTCTTAACCTATCAAAGGTATTAGAGAACCATATCCTGTATATTTTGACTTCCAATTCAAAGACAAGAACGTAAAATTAAATTTAAAACGCCACTCTTTAAAATCCAAATTAATTTGTAACTTGAATTTGAACTGTCACGTGCAGTAATGCCTAGAATTTAAAATCCTACAAGGGTTGGAAAACTAAGGCGTATTCGTCGATGAACTAAGCGCATTCATCGGAAATTTATCGATCCGTTCTATATTACTCGATGGCATATCCATTAACTTACAATTAGTAGAACGTTGATCGATTAATTAAACTGCATAAACAAATTCAAGATGGCAGGTAAAAAATTAAATTGTCATGTAAAGTATGTTTTAAATTGCTTTATATTTTAAATGTCTAGATTTTCATTAATAATGTCTCCATTTCATATATTTAAAAGTATAAACATTAGATAGTTGTCAACATTTCTAATGTACCAGAGGTAACGGCACAACATAACAAAATTCCCTACACAATAATGGAGAAGAATACGTGTTCCATGAGTTGCTTCGTGTTTTCATTCCCTTTTCATCTCATCGGAAATCCATCGATGACGCCATTTCCGATGTCCGATAGATTTCAGCGATTGTATTCCGACGAATAAAAAGACGCCGCTCTAGTGGCGCAATCAAAACTTGAATTACATATACAAGTATGCCCACATCGGAACGGAGGATTGCTTTGTGAATGGCAACCGCGCATTGGAGTTTCACTGATAAGGAGAGATATCCATTCGCAGTGTATCATAAACCGAGCAGGGGTGCGCACGCATGATTTTTCGGTACTCTCAGATTACGGTAAAAAGTATAGTTTCTTATATCAATTTTGTAACTGCTATGTGATGCAGCAGAACGAAGAAGTAATTCTAAGTATAAAAATAAACAACGGTTCTTATTAAATTAAACAATGGCAAAATAAACTCCACAATTATACAAAAAATTTGAAATTCTAACAATGTTACTTTATGGAGTGTTCAAAAATATCCCCATCCACGGCCAAACAATAACCGAGTCTATCGTAAAACTCCCGCCTCACGATCACTTCTTAGAACTTTGCATGCGCATAGGCAGATACAAAATGATTCAGATAGGCGTGCTGCGTGCTATGGCGTTGGGCACGATGAACTTGCCCGACGGGGATAAATGCAAGTATGCCAGATCGCGCTACGTACAATATACCTCGCTCCCCGGTGAGAGCTGAGCATACGTGTATATGTCGCCTTCTCTGGATGAATTGCAACCGTTCGCTGTATAGAAAGACTAATTTCGGACAGATGAATGCGTTTCATACGAATTTCCGACGGTCCCTACTGAAATGATTTCACCCGTAAATTGGAACGGCAAAGTTTAACTAATTTCGCGCACTAACGCTGGCCTGTTTATTTTACACGGGTAGAAAATAAAAAATCGAAATAAAACGGGCCGAAATAAAAAGAAGAATTACGACGTAAACAGCTAAATACACGCCGATCTATCGTATAAATTAAATGGTTTTTGAATTATACCGCGAAATAAACGCTGTGAGCAGTGTGTGAAGTGACATATCGTGCCATAAATGCGCTAACGTTTGGAACATTCGGATTTTTCTCTTATGGTGTTGTTTACGTGGAACTTTAGTTCGGTAATGGGCTATATGTGTGTCGTCTCCTGGCATATTTCTATAAGAAGGGGAAAATTGATGACGTAGCAGGGATTAAGATGAAGAATTTTAAAGAATCTTTTGTCAGATTAAATTCGCAGTATGCGGAGTAGTATAAAATTAAATATAAATTGTTTTAAATATCTTAAACTTAGATAATTACCCTCCTATTCAATTTACACTAAAAAAGGAGCTATGTAAGAACCCTGTATGGATAACAAGTTTTGGTGTACTAGTCTGGACACCGTAATTTTACTTGTGGCTGACGCCTTTCTCGACTGTTTGCAAAATTGCATCGTGTTTGCGGTGTTGACTGCTTTTAAGATTTGTCAAGTGTTCTTGATCTCTTGATTTATGAGGTTGCGATGTTTTTCGAAGACCCCTTTCTATGTGGTGTTGTGTATTTGGTATACGTGTTTTACATTAATTAATTAATGAAGTGTATTTGTCAAGTGTGAGTAATGTGCTGTAGTTCTAGAGACGTGTCTAAAGATATCAAGAAATATTCGGAAGGAATAACAACACCGGGGTAAATTCATGCATCAAGGTTGCTGCGTCCAAAGACGGGTCTAAAGATATGAAGAAATATTCGGAAGGAAGAATAACACCGGGGTAAATTCATGCATAAAGTTTGCTGTGACCGATATATGAAGGATCCGATCGACGCGTAAAAGGAAACGATGGCTGTGCTAGCAGTAACCAGGGAAATGTTGCTTTAAAACAAAGGAGAACGGATGGTGGTTTCCTGTCATTGAAGTGTCGCTTTTGTATTTGAAACGAAGAATCCTTTAGAAAAATTAATCATTGAAGTACATTTTGGCATTTATAATAT
>JARFOC010034786.1:0-27024 GCA_031763485.1 Osmoderma eremita
TTTAGATTTTACATTCAAATCAAATTTATATTTATGTCTTGCAATTCTCCAAATTCTATTGTATATTTGCTATTGATTTATAATGATACCATTAAGCATTGTTTGGGTCAGGTACAATATTAGAATATATTAAGAAATCCCGACAGGGTGAGTAATCTATTGTGATTTGGGAACACTAATGCATTATTAGTTTAATATTTTAATTACAATATTTACAGAAATTAGTTGGATATTCCGAATATGTTGATATTTCCTTCAGTCATTTAAAACCCCCACTATTTTATTACATGCTTTCCATAAATACTCAAGTAAATTTATGCATTTAAGTTAAAAAATACCCCTTACCACCTTGTTGAGTAAAGAACTCTGAATACGGATTTCGGCAACTAAGTTGCCATCCTCAGCAGAAAAACCACAAAGGAAAAATGTAATGTTAAGCGTATCACAAGTAAGAACAGGTTTGTTCTCGGGGTGATACGCTTAACATTACATTTTTCCTTTGTGGTTTTTCTGCTGAGGATGGAAACTTAGTTGCCGAAATGCGTATTCAGAGATCTTTACTCAACAAGGTGGTAAGGGGTATTTTTTAACTTAAATTTATTTTAAGCCACCGTATCCTATACCTAACCTATATATTTATGCGGTCTGGACTGTTTTTAAGTTTTGTTAAATATGAGAGAGTTTGTATACAGGCTGGTCACAAACTTTGAAAGGAGATACTATGACCCAAACTATGCAGAAAAGTGTTAATAAACGTGGGTCTGCAAATGGACACAGATCCGAAACATTTTGCGTTTAGGAATATCTCCATGCTATTACAGAATCCAGATATCAGGTACGTTTTTCTTTGAACTTTGGGATGGAAGGTTCCTAGGTCCAGTTCTTTGATTGTTTTACTCAGAAATGTAGTTCCAGTGCGATGATGCTCGCTGGATAAATAGAAACAGTTCAGCATAACAGCTCCACATCTCACTTTGTCACTCTGATTATTTTACATTTTAGTTGCATATTTTGATTGCCGTATTTCAATGCCCCTCTTTCCAAATACCAATACCACATTTCGCCGACAATAAACCAATGATTAATCATTCGAATTTCGAAATAATAGACGAACAATGATTAGCCGCTAACATTAATGACTACGTATTGTCGTCCATATTCCGTTGTCGACTTCTCATCTCTATATCCCGATTTCAATCGGGAGTAATACGTAACCTAAATAGCTGCCCGTTTGGGTTGTAAATTAGATACGCGTCAGATAGGGTATACCAAAAAAATTCACGCTCCGTTTGCCTGCAAAATTGCCTGCAAAATTAAAAAGAAAAACGAGATAATAACCCAACGAAGCCCGCGGCTGGAACACGACTAAAAACCGGGGATAAAAGCAAATAGGGATCTCGATAAAAATTTGCCAGTACCGACTGTAATAAATCTCCGCAAACAGACAGGATGTAGACAAAATCGATTTGATGGTATCATCTATAGAATGGTGAAATAAATGTTAACAACTGATGTGATCATATAGCGTGAGCAAGAATTTAAAAAATAGGAACATCACTTTAATAGATACTTAAAATAGCAACTTCTAACCCAAACTCCTAAACTGGTTTGAAACTCTGGTAATACATTTTGAATTATTTCTGATTATATTTGGGATTCTTTAATCCACTGATGATAATTCCAACCTGAACATTCAGTTTTCTATGGTTAATGTGTTTTACTTTCGAGAGTACGGTGCGAATTTCATGCAGTGCAATATCTATAATTCGTTATTAGAGAAGAGTGCAGCTTCACCAGAAAATGTTATTCAGCAGCATAAGGGTATGTCGGCTGACAAATATTGTAATCGACAGCAACAATTTGAATTAATTTAAGTAGATTTTCCTCCAAATCCAATAAAATATCTAAACGAACGCCTCGTTTTCGACAGAGTTTTTTATTTATTGGACTCATTTGTGAGCTGAGTTATGGGAACCTTTGATAAATATCCCATATACTTTCTATTGCATTTTTCTTCTCGTACCACATCAAATCATTATTAAATTTTCAATTACCGTTTTAGGTCAGTTGGTTATGTTTACGAAAGCTGTTAAAATATTTTTACTGTCGAAAGGACATCAATAAACGTAGTATTGAAAATAAAAATTTTATTGAAAATTGAAAAATTTATCTAAAAATCATTATTTACTATTTTATCGAATTCATTCCTTGCTTGTTACATTAAATTTAGAAGCTATAAATGATGAGACGCCAATAATACTTAAAAAACCGATTTGAAAGATACAAATGCCAGACTTTCCCAATTTTCAATTAGAATTTTCAAATGTGCTTTTAAAGTAGATAATTAGATCAAATTAATTAATGTATTTGCTCTTCAACAATTACGTCATCCACTAAACTAATGCCTGCTATTTTTCTTTTTACATTTCTAATCGTGACGAAAATAAACAATTAGGTCGAAATGTCTGAAATTAAAACAGATTAATTCCTAGTTAATTCTACAGTTTATTTCACTTTATTTTACCGAGCACCGCCACATCTAAACTATAATGGTAGACAAATAAAGGAATAATGAAAACAGTTTAATCAACGTCACTTAATGACAAGCCCCGCAATTGAAATTAACAATCGGTGGTAAAATAGGTTTTCTCCCAGCCTTGTGGTTATTGGAAATTTAATGCTTTCTTTGAGATTAATTAAGTTTAATTAAAACAATCATTCATACTTTATTGTTGAACTAAATAAGTATAAAACAATTTGTTGGTTTTCTTTGAATTAAATGAAACGGAAAATTTATACCAGTAGAAAATTACCTATCCAAGTCTGGATACAAAACGAAAGAGACAGAATCCGTAAACAAGAATTCTGGCAACACAAATACATATACAAATTTACATGCATCATTGCGGATCTTTGTATATAAATTTATAAGAATATGGATCGTTTAAATACAGGCTGGCGCAAAGACATATTTATTAGTGCCACAACAGGTTTCTAGTGTCTGCACACAAACTTATAAAGTATAAAATCCTAGCATTAATGTATGCATTAATTCAAAATGATAATTAAGCTAAATGTGCAAAGTTTAAGCGCACCACATTTCCATGTTTAACTCCCTAGGCAAATACGGAGAAAGTATACCATTAAAGCGACTAGATAAAAGTCCGGAGTAGTTATAAATCACGATGAATAATATGGAAAAGCTTTTTAAATACCCTTACTTAACGTGGCTGTAGGGTACGCTTATACCGTAGACGATTTGGTAGGGGTTTAGTGATTACATCCATCATATAAACTTTGTTTTTCTACGGTTTCTGCAGTTCAAATTTACATTGTTGGAAATACTCTTCCCGTACAAAATATTTAATTAATTCGGTGCACGTATTTCAAAAACATGTGTCCCGAATTAATTAATATTTTGCGTGGGAGGGAGTAATCCGAACTGTGTTTATTGTGCTACTTCACAACCCTTGCAGTCTCTACGACAATGCGGTGATTTAATAAATGGGCGTATTTCATCCTAATTTCACAATTTTCTGCCATATTTACTTCGAATCAAAGATCTCTAGCAAATCAATAATAATGCTAAATGTTTTTTTCGTAAGTTGGTGCATTGTAGCAGCTTGTGCTTTTCTTGCCAATTAGAATCGTTCAAATTGTTCTTTGGGGATTAAACTTTGTTTTTACAGTTAAAATACATTTTTAGTTCAAGGAGGAACTACATACATCATTCGGAATCGGACTTCAGAAGAAACTACCAACAACAATCAAAAGGGCCAGTGAAATGACAATTTGGCTTAGTATTTAGACTGTGAATTCGTATTCGTTATTTTGACTGTCCGTCCGTGGACATAAATCATTATATTTCGAACAAAATCACCTCACCCAATATCTGAACCATTTTAGTATCTACCGGTACTAGGGCTAAAACATGAAAAGTTACTAAAGAGGGATCCTCACAAATTGCATTTTACGACACTGTCAAACCTCCTAAATGAAAAATCCCCATGTATGTCGTCGTGTGTCGAGCAATTTGGCGCCTTTATTGGCTCTCGGTATAGTCACGTAAGACGAACATTAAATAAAATGTTTGTGTATAGACCCGCGTTCACGGTCGTTTGGGGATTATTTTTAGCGTCGACGGATATCAACTCGCTTTTGTTGGAACGATGGCTTTTTTTACCGCTTACCTGGGCGTCGTGTTTACTGTGTAAACAAGTAACGATATAGATATACATAAATCTCTTATACTGGTTCTGTGATCTCTCTATTAATCTTAGTTATGGAAGAAATATCCTCTCCTAGACATTAAAAGGAAACTTTTGTAAATATAATAAATCTATTCCTACATAGACAGACACATTATTCAGTAATGTCAACCTACACTATTTAGTCTTTTCTCTTCAACCACTTTTAAAATAAATTAATTCTGCTTGTTTTTATCGGAAGATTGACCAAAATGACCAAAGCGGACCGAATTAAATAAAATTATTATGAATAATCAAAGAACCGCTTTAGTATTCTTAAAAATAATATAACATTTTAAGCAATGGGGCAACTCTTCTATGCTATTCAATGATACAACTAACATACCGAGTTTGGTTTTTGACCTTAACTTAAACTTGAAAAAACCACGTAGACTTCGTTTATAAGACGCTAACACATATTAACTACGCCTTTTATCTTCTGAAGCGAAGTTGTAGTACATATAGATGTGTTAGAAACGCTATATTATTCAGAATTCTTTTCTGGGGTGAAATATGGAATGCTCTGTCGGAAAACAAGCACTACAGCAGAATTTTCGTCCTGAAAAAGCAGACGAAAACTCTGCTGTAGTGAGATTATTTATTTTGCATTTGTCGAAAGCTGAAACATGCTCTAGTCAAGATATGGTTTTCCTCAATACATAACTAATTGCAAGTTAGTTGGTATGATTTAGTGCAGTTAATATAGCAAATTTCAAAAAGATTTCTGCCAATAACTGACACGTAAGATCGAATCGAAGTATATAATTATATTAAAAATAAATAAATGTACTTTTAAGACCATAGAACGGATCTGATTATGTAGCAACATTATGTAGTTGATATAGATTAACCATACCTGTCAATTTGTTGCCGACAGATGTTTCTTTTTGTAGGGTTTCTTACCTGAAACAAAATGATATCTTGACTAAATATAGTGATAGAAAGAAGATTGGCTAATTTGTAATTGCTGATGAGAAAGATATTTTTATTTGAATACTTCCTTGGGTGAGTGGGATATCAAAACGACTGAGTAAGGTAACAGTATAATCGCGACATAAGGCGTGTAAATAATTTGTAAACCCCATAATTTGCGCAACCCATATTGTATCTAAATTGATACATCTTGAAACAATCATTCCTAATCTAAACTCACGTGACATTTATTGAATTTAACAGAAAGCATTTTCGAATTACTTGGAAACTATTTTGTGAATAGAGAAAAAGGTCTCTTTAGATTAGGCCTGTATCTACTGTGTGTTCGCCTTTTAATTTACTTCCCCGCTCTTATTTTATCAACCAATCTGTGACATGAGTTTCAATATTTAGCGTTCGCCTGTTTTGGCAAATACTCTAACTTGATGTATTCCCATATTAATGATATATTTGCCAAAATGTAAACACAAAGATGAATAAATACCGAATATGTACTTACAAAACATCCACATGTATGGTAGATATTGTTTGAATGAGCGTTTCAAAACTAGAAGCAACAATAATTGTAATAATTCCAGGCAATAAATTTAGGCTACGTTGTATATAATTTATAATAGGACGTATTGTTGCGTTAAAAGCCGCTATGTATAAGGCATCCACGTATATTCCTATGTATGGATGTGAGAATAAACATCCTATCTGCGTTAAACCTAATATAGGAAGCAATATATTTCCATTAGGTCCCGCATGGATTATTTACTGAGATTAGAATGAATTGCCGAGTATATTCGGTTCAATTAGATCAGAAATAGCTTTGTTCGATATATGCGTGCCTCAAGAGCAGGGTTAGTTCAAGATTATATTGAATATAAATAATAAATATTGTAGAAACACTGCTTAAAAACAAATTAAGCGTTTCTATATTTATTTCTCAAACAAATACCTTTCATATCATGCAAAATTAATAATTATTACTGTTTAAAAAAATCCAAAACACCAAACACCTCTTACACCAAACAGAAGCTTTTAATCTTCAAGGCAGTTAGTATACCAGGAATGTTGATATTACATCAGGTGTATCACAGAAATTATGAAGGATTTACATAGATACGTCAGAATGTTCAAAATTTGCTATTAAAATATAGAAACATCTACCATAATAAGAAATTTAACAAAAATTGAGTTCTGGCCAACAACAGGCAGAAGATAAAGTAAATGCCACAACAACAGAAATGTAATAGAAAAGCATAGAATGCATTGCTTGCATTGCAACTGACTACTGGAAAATGAACAAAGGAAGGATATTCCCGGAATCACTTGCGAAACAGATCAAACGTGGTCGTTAGCGCGGTCTACTGTGGTCGCTATTAACGTCTGCAGTTCAGCTCTTGTTAGAAATGCTCTTTAGTGACGATGTCAAATGTAAAAATGAAAAATAGAAAACGTCGTAATGAGTATTTTAACAGGAATCTTAATTGTGAATTTGATGTTGCGTTAATATTGAAAAATAGCGAAAATAGCAATGAACGGCTCATTACAACAGGAGAGTTCTACGAATGTTTGTGCAGATGTCAATTATTGAGCTGTAGTGTTTCTTTGTCTTGAGTATTGATAAAATACTTGCTTGAGATTGTATGCGTCAAATATTTCTCTAATTTGTTATGTAACTCGAGTTTCTACGTTAAAATTTATGTTAAAGACGTCTGCAACAAACACATTTTTAAGAATATTTTCTTTGCTCATTACGAATACTCAACTTTTCAAGTTAGCGCGCATTTTTCTCCGGTCTCATCATCGTCCGGTGCTTCAAGTTCGTTTATAAAATGGAAAACTAACTCGTGTCAACACTTACTTGAGTATGAACACCGCCTTGAGCACGGACCATAAATACCAGCCTTAGTATATCCAGGTCCAATCCCCTACCCTTCCCGGCACAGATGCATTGGCATAATTCTTACTTTTGCAAGAAATCTACTCCGACTAACGAAGTTCTCATAAGTCGAATTGTATACGAATTCCTATCGCCAGCTCGCAACCTTCCAGGCGGTATGTACTTGTAGGCCTAGTTTTTTAGCTATGTAGGTCGTTGAAAGGACTGCATTAGTTATGTACGTATAGGTATAACATGATATAATAGATATTGGGACTACATATAACGGGTGCGTAGTTGAACTATTTTTTAATAGATTTGATTACTTCTGTTTTATGCATCCGTTGCCTCCGGTTTGAACGGATGTGTAGATATATGTATACCGTTTTTAATTGCTCGAACGACCTCCATGCTTTTAGGCATTGTTTGACTTCCCTTTTAACATAACAAACATAACATATCCAATTAAAATACACTAATGGCCTTCTCTAGTAAACGTTCAATATATCGGTCTTTTTAAAGTTACTACAATATTATATCAAGTCTATTGTTGATAAATAATTTCTATACAAAAGTATGTTTATACGAGTTCACAATACACGTAAACCTAACAGGAACATAACATAAATAAAGATAAATCGTAAAAGAAAAAGAAAGAAAAACGGGAAATGAATGGAGGTGTTCACGCTAGGGATAAGTAATCCTTATTTTTGATATGCACATTACGGAAAACATAATACAAATGCAAAGATGAATTACAATATCAATCTAAAATAAAAATAAAAGCCGACGTGCTCTTGAAACATATGTCCCGAATTTTATTAAATTAATTTGTGCGGTGTGGATTTCCAGATACTGCGTATTAGTGATACCCAGCCCACAGTCCTTGCAATTCTTTCACGGGTTGGTATTGGCAAATTGATATCGAATCAAACAGGAAGGCTGTTATATTTTAATTTATCCACATATTTTGCACCCTGGATCAGATTTGGATGTGCAAATAAATGTATACATAATATAGTGTACATATTTGCTTTTTGGTAATAAATAGTTAAAAATGGAAGATACTTTAAGGACAACCGGTTAATTCAAATTGAACTTGTCTTAATAATATTGTTTGTAGCTACTTCAGGCGATATTTATGCAAAAGCATAAAATAGTTTAAAATATAGATATCTGGGCTTGAGAAACATTCATCTTCCTGCGTCCAGGTTTATATTGCAACAACATTGGATAATAATAGAGATCACACGATTTCTACCTACATTACTTTGTACCACTGAATATTCTATTACAACAAAAGAAATATCAATGACACTTATGCTCGAATTCCTGCACATTTGACAAAAAAAAAGTTTCTCAAAAACCTCCACGAACGCGCATACACGTGAAAGAATACACACAAAAATATCATTAAACGGAGTGTCTCCTGGAAAAAAAACGCTAATTGGCACTCCAAGCAGGCGTGAAAGGCTAGGCTACTAACACGTGCGAACTTGATTGTGCATTGTTTCTGTATGGCACACATAATACATGGGTATACCGCGTACATACATAGATAGACAGATAGCGTTATGCACAGTTACAAAATTCGAAAAAGTATATATACCCAGAGACAAATGAACGCGCTAGCTATAGTTACGCAAACATTTCAAACGAATGGAATATTTATACGCATGGTTCGGGTGCGAGTGCACAGAATGTCGTGTAACTAATATCACTGGCCTGTATTGTAAACGAGATTGCGAAAGTTTTCAACGGAAAACGAACAAAATAACAAATAAGCAAAAACGATGTATATAGGTGAGTGTGGGGAATTCTTGGAAATAATATTGATTAGAATTGCCACAGGGTTTGGTTCGTATTTCTGTTAGCTACATCAATTCATTGCCAGTACTCTACATTTCCTTGACATGTGTGGATAGTCCACCGAAAAGAGATATCCGATACTATTGACCGGACCTTGGGCCAAGATTTAGGTCGACTGCGAGAGATACATACGAGAAGCATGCGTACGGTTAAATTCATTGTGGGAAGCTTTTTCAATTCGAGTAATTATAGTTTCAACTTTTCAAGCATCTTCAAAAATTGCTTTCCATTTTTTATCGTATAAACTTAAAAATCTAAAAGAAATAATCGTTAAATAAATTAAAATACCGCGTATACGTAATAATTTTGGAAAAGTAGCAAATACTATTGAGTATGTACAAGAATAAAATTTGTTTTTGGTGACGCAATAACTAAATTTATCGGAACGCAGCTAGAAAATATTACAATTATACCTAAAAAATTAATGGAAAAATTAAGTGGGATAGATGACATGTAACAAAAAAAAATGTTAATTCATCAATGGAACTTGAACCTTATCAAATTGTGACAATGAAAGATCAATTTCTCCTTACTTATCTCTCTACTAATAAAGGAATGCGGCTTACTGCTCAAAATATCTAAAATTATTTGATAGTTTATTTCAACAGAGACCTGTATATTGACAAGTTATATTGTGCGTAACAGGTGATTCGCGAAATTTGTAAAACAATATTAAAATATTGGAGCCCTCAACGCATAGAATGCGCAAAAAAATCAGTTGTCTGTATGCAAAATTAACATTGTCATTTACGTTTTACAAAATTCCTCTGTTGTAGAGCTGCTGGAAACGAAACCGGTGAATTGAAGATAAAGATTCTCGACAGACAATATAAGATATGTGTATACATTTCTAGCCTGTGAAACTTTCTTACAAACAGATGCTTAGTCCAAATAAGCTTGAATAGGCTCTCTCTACAAAGATAAAAAAAAAGATAAAGCCTCTAGGATGCGGTTGAGATCGGCTTAATATCATTAAAAACACTTCGTAAAAATGCGGATTAATTGAAAAGGCAGGTTTATTTTCAAGAAAATATATTGAATTTGATAGGATTTATAACTGGGACAATTTTTTTACGAAAGTGAACTGGATGTTTGTTAACAGTTTTCTACGCCCGGGACACACAGTGATCCAGGACAACTCTTCCTATGTACCATGTGGCTACAAACTCATTTTTTGCGTGCATGATCCTTATAGTAAGCTTTTTCGTACCGAATGTTTAGCACAACTATACGGGATCCTAATACGCCGCGCTTTTGTTTGGAGCATCCAATGCATGTGGGGATATAATTAATCAATTTATTCATATATTTTGGCATAATTTTATTTTCCTTTTCAACAACGCCATATAGGTAGCTAAAGAAGCGAATTTTGCGTTGCGCATCAGGAGCGCAGTTATGACGCGGATTGCAAACGTGCTCGGTTCTCAATAATAATTTGGCTTTCGACAGAGGTGAACGTATGTCGGCGCGGTGCATATTCTTGTACTTAATTTTGTTGCAGTTAGGTAGTCGTGGAAACGCCCAGTATTGGGTGAAGCAAGTACGTTATTAAGTGAATATCGGGATTTAAGTTACGATGGCACAAAAAATAAGTGTTTAGTTTGCGATATATTTCTAATGTGCTGGACGAAGAGCGACTGTAAACTACACGTGAACAGTGCAGAGCACGAATACAACAAAACTGTGTTATTATCGGACAAGCAATTCTTATTTGATTCACGCGCAACAATCATTTTGCTCATTCAGGAATAAAAACTCTAACCGAACTAGTTAGAAAACGTTAGAAATTTTGTATAGAATTAAACTTAGAAGTAAAAAAAGTTGTGGTTATGTGTGGACGAAAGAGTTTCATTACGTTTATAAATTACAGCTTACTATTTATTTTACTTTATACACCTACTATCAAGTGCAAACCTGTGGCACGCAGCTCAATTTCCCTTCTTTACTTATAACATACCATATTTATAGCACAAACAATATCTCTCATCCTTGTCCAATAACAAACACCCCACCCACAGAAAGCTACCGCTACTGTAGCTGGTAGTCGTCTGCAAACCAGAACGAAGCAATTTATTTTCAACACATTACTTTCGCTGTTCGCGTCCTGATGTTTCTACAGTACACGATACTGAAACTAATATTGTGGAAACATCGCCTCCTATTAATTCTATAGCGATGCTGGCGTTAGCATCCAATTCATTCGGCAAGCCGGAAACGTAATTACTCTTAAACCCACGGACTGGTATTGGTTAAGCACGCAGTTAGCATGTCGTTGTTAACAGTCAATAGCAGGAATGAGCGAGCGTGTTCTCAATTTCTGCTCTGGCTTCGTCATTATGATCTTGGTACGGGAATAGGAAAATGTTTGACAAAGTATGAATGTGTAATACCTTACAGAAGGGAGATACTGAATATTGTAGTGGATATTATAAATAAATCATTTCAAAGAGGTATCTTACCGAAAACACTAAAATGTACTATCATAAAGGGGAGCAACGGACACGAAAAATTTGAAAATAAAATAGAATTGTATCTATATCTATTGTTGGAATGTCTGATTTTGCAAAGGAACGCAATATATTTAATGAAAAGGTTCTTTATGGAGCATCCTCAGGAAATATTGCAATTACTACAAGAAACAACAGATGTTTAAAGTCAAAATAATCCGTCATACAGATATAGTGATAGCATTAACAAAATCATTTGCTTGACTGCTTCATCAACTACTATTAGACAGAACTTTTAGAGGCGTGTATTAGATTGGATGCATTCATATTTGTCAACGGGATTTCCAATGCCTGGATGCATTATTAATTGAGGGAAATATTGATAGGTGTCAATCGAGGGTCACATTTGGGACCGCCGTTCTTTCTAATTCTAGTTGAATATCACGAAGAATCTGACAGTAATGATTGCAGATGATACTTTTGTTCATGTATTGGTGCGAGGTAGTGCGAATAAAAACTCGTATACCGACCTGGAAAAAACAAGAACTGGTTCACCACGAGAATTTTAGCTTTGAACATCAAGGAAATACAATTCTAAAATTGGGTGTCTCATTGTGGATGTAACCGAGCAGGTTTTGAAATGAGGTATCAATAAGATCCCTATAGGGGTAAGCCCCTCCCTTGTAAAGGATTGAATTGATGAGGACGCAAATACACAATATAAGTGTCTCTTGCCTAACTAAAATTGACGTGTATCCAGAAATTCCAAAATTACTTTACTAAAATAAAGATATTGAAGGTGATTTTTTTTTAACTGGCATCCTGTATATACGGATATAAAAGTAAGAATTTGCGTGGAAATACTTTAGTTAGATATGTCTATTTAGCCTCCAAGGTACCGCATTTATTCGCTGCAAACATCCTTTACATAATTGAGCAGTCGGATGTGTTATTTAACCTACTTCCTATAAATTACATAGTTTACTTATATATGCTACACAATTGCAATGCGCGTAGGCAGGTAATAGTCAATTTCCCCGGGTGTGTTATAGACAGCAAAATCTTCATTGCTAATTTACACATGTACACAAACCATTAATTAACACTGAATAATTTGATGCATGTATGATCAGGTATGTCGTCCATCTTCATTACTTCTTCTTAAACTAAATTCTTAGAGGCGGAAGAAAAGCTCTTGTGGGTTCTGATTGTATGTATACCTCCACCAAAAAAGGTTTTAATTTTGACTTGGTAAGTACCAATTCAAAATTTTGTGCTTTGCTTTCTCTTTATGTCTAATTAAACTAAAATACTTGTCAGACCTTAAAAAATAAAGTACGTTGCCAGGAAAGTTTATTGACATACATATCCATGACTAGATCAACTAGAACTAAATAACGAAAACTGATAACAAGAAATTGCTACGATATATTAATTCGAAATCTACCTTTCATGATTTATTTGTGTAAAAGTCGACTCTGCGAATTAATAGCAACGGTGAAAATTTATTTTTTATTAATGTATCGTAATTGAAGGATTTATTACAAAAAATTCATGAAACTATATTACTGCTAAACACAATAAGTATTTATTTCTTAGAACTAAAATAAAAAATACCAAAGACAATGGTATTTTTTTGTTTTAGTTCTATTTAAAGATCTATTATTTATATTTATGAAATACACGTGAAATAACCAAATAACCTTATCTTTCTTTTATTTTGGTTTAGTGGCAATCCAAGAAAAAAATTTCTTATTCCTTGCCTTAATCGTCAATTGGTCCTGGTGGTAGAAACCCTACGTACATTAATTTGTTCTTTGACTTCTTTAAAGCAGTATATTCTCCTAGCATAATAATTCTTTATTTGATCTTTGCCAAAGCTCCTAGTTTCCTATAACGTTTTAAAACTGATGCATTGCATCCAACGAAAATTCAATTCATCTATCATTGCAAGGTAAACTTTTGTTACGTCGATCTCTTTAAAAGTTGTACCGTGAACATGAAAATTTCATTTTCACGGTATGCTCATAGACAAGCATTTCTTTATTTTGAATAAATTTAATCAAATTGGGTTGAGTTATGCTGAACATCTAGTCACCAAAACATGGAAATTTTGTTAAGATATGATTAGCATCAATAGCAGTTGACCTTGGTATCGAAGTGTACACGTACAATTTATTCTAGATCGTAGCAACCCAACCGGGAAAAATTTAGGGTCGTAAGATGATATAAAATAAAATTTAGATAAGTCCGGTTTGGGATGATGCCTTCCTCTGGTGATAAAACATAAATGTTGTCATAACAAAAGCTATAGACCTTTGCCATTACACATCAACAACTTTTTCTCTCGGAAGTGCTACTGACTATATTTTATGAATTGTTTCATCATATGAAAGAGGGATATTTTCCAAAACTAAATAACCAAATTTTTCTAATAATCCTCTATTTATTTATCATTTAAAAGGCTTCTGATATCCAGGATCCAAAAAAAATGTGTCGATACTGTACCAGGAGAAGTTAGTCAAGCACTTGTTAAAGAGGGATGTATTCAAAGTTCGTAAACCAGAAAAACTCTTATCACCATCAATTTCTACAGGAAATGAAGAAAAATATGATGGGAAATTGCCCAAAATCATCATTGAAAATTTTGCAATACCTATCACGTAAGATGATGGATTGCGAGAACAAGATTTACCAAACTATTCATCAGTTACAACAGCCTTTCAAACAATACATTAAGAACCACTTAGTTTTATACATATTTGCTTAGAAATCAGTCTTAGTGCCTAAGAAAAACGATAACACTTCTTTTCTTGCTTTCATAATAATGACTATGCAATTATCCAGGAAACAAGTTCTTAAACAAGGAACAATAACATTGGATATTAAGATTATTGAAAGTCAATGAGCCGAGTTTAACTGACTAGATTTCACTTTTAATCCTAACAGGAGATTTCCCTGCGTCAATTGACAAAAACAGATTTTACTCGGTTCTAGACGAAGATAATTTCCAAGTGCCTTTAATTCGCAAGTAAACGATCTAGAGAGAAGAGCTTGTGGGTATAAATATGTACATACTTAGTACCGGAGGTCAGATAATGTAAATTCGTTGGATGTAAATTGGTATATACAAAGTGTAATTAGAGGTAATCTTACGAAAGGTAAAAGTGTTTACTTTCGAATATTTCCAAGTAGTAATTAGAATGCGAGGGTATTGTGCGAAGTGAACACTTGGGATGGCAGAATTTCAAATTTTTAATTGCCAGAAACCAAAAAATATTTAAAAGGCATACCTTAGAATTAGCAATTTTTCATTCTACATGTACGGTATAACCTTTCTTAGACGTACTCCTCAAAATTGTGGACATGTTTCTGAAATCAGGATAAAAAGATTTTTGAATAAATTTATTGTTAGCGTTACTCAACCGTAGTGAATATTTAGTAGTTCTCTTAATGAGTACAACATAATCACTTTACAATTCTAATATTAATTTGTCTAAACTGCACTCCAAGATATATGAATTCATTTAAATCTAAATTAGAAAAGTTTGATTTTGTCTACACAGTAAAACCATTATTAAACGGACAACTAACAAATATGGACATCTTTCTGAAAAACGAATAAAAACATGTTTGAATTGGTATAGTTGCCCAACCTAATTAATATTTATTGATCTCTTAACGCATCGAATATAACCATCAGAAATCACATTATGCTCCCAATTCCAATTTGAGTATATTCTAGTAGAATACGAAACGATGTTTGCTTTTAACATAGCGTAACGGGCAGCTGCTAATGAAATATTACTAATTTCGATGGAAACTGATGGATGCATCACTCTGAGGCGGGCTTTTCAATTAGTGAAATACTAGTACATCTGATGGCCATATATATTTAGAGCCAATCAATTAACAGCCAGTTAGTGTGCGAGTGTATTTATCGGTTTCCCTTGTCCAAATGTGGGTGTGCTATAAATAATAAGTTTGTCAATTTCCTGTAATTAAATGACTTTTTAACAGAATGTTGCTGTTTTTTTTCATCTGCTTAATTTGAGATATAAAATAAATACAGAGTATATAAAGTATTGGAATAGTAATATCATCTGATAAAGCAAATTTAAAATATCTTTTAAGGTAATCTGATTTAAGAATATTAATTGATTCGAAAGATGCGCAATGCTTCACCTCCCCCCAAGAGTAAATTCATATTATTACTACTTATGTATTGGTATCTATATGATACACATAGCAGAAATTAGTAAAAAAATACATAAATACAGAAAATTGAATACAGTACAAATATTCAATTTACAAAAATCAAATTGCCATACTACATTCTCTCTAGATTCTATGTCTAATAGTATAGATTTTTGAATTGCTTCAAAACCAAGATGTGAAATTTCATTTAAACTCACATACTTTAAAAAATATGTAACAATAGAGCTCGACTTTTATGCAACACACTTTTTTGTTATTGTTAGGAATATAAATCTAATTTTTTGAAATAACGAGATTAACGGTAAGAAAAATAAAATTAAAGTTTAGTACATAATATTTTTACTTATCTTGCACAAAAGTAAATCATCTCCCTGAACCGGTAATCACCCGATGGAGTACGTGATTAGAGGCAGCCATATGCTATGCGAATAATTATTCTCATGTAAGGAATATTGCATTAGATTTTACAAATTCACCTGAATCGATAAAGAAAGTTCAAAGGTTTATTCAGGAAACGTGAAATTTTGTATTATAGTTTGTTAGGTGGTTTAATTATTAAAACTAGAGACTACTCAAACACACTTATTATACTCAATTTCTAATGAAAAATGATGTAAAAATGTATTAAATATTCTTCCAAGTGAAACTGGTAAAATTGATTAGATACACTAAAGAGTTTTATTAATTTCTTTCTATAAATAAACTGCATTAAAAAGGATAACTTCTATATTTTTCTTGAAAAAAACGGGCGCACTACGAGAACCGAGTTCACGGAAAAAACGACAACGGACAACCAAATGAGTTGATCCAGTTAAACTTGCACTGAACGCGTATTACAATGTCCACTTGTCGCCCCTCCAAGTCGCTACGTTGTCAGTCTCATTACTTAATTTACACACCTCGTATTTTGATAATGCAATAATTTTCACGTAATACAAAAATGCTTAGACCATTAAAATGCCATAACAATAACTACCTTCTTTGAAGGCAAAGCAGGTGTACATATACACACAGACATTGCAGATTTTCAGGGACATGAGACGCCAGTAAAACTAGTATTTGTAATTGTTGTAGTTTGGGCAATAAACTCGTTTGTTTGAAGTTGTCGTAAAAGTAAGCCTATTATGTTAACATAAGACGTTTTTCTTTTAATACAATGGCCAGAAAAGAATGCCGGCTGGTCCTAATTGCTGCGTAATGCAATGATATGATTTGTTTATACAAATACATGGTTTCGTAATCATGGGTAAAGCAGTGAATACATTTGAAAAAAAATCTACATTATTGTTTTGTGTAAATCGTTGGGCATATCAACGGGTTTATATGAACTGTCATATTTTTGTATGACTTTTGTAGATATTTTCTCAAGAGAATCTTTAAACTAACAGATGTTGTATACAATTTGTTATTACCCAATTCACATTGTTAAATAATCATAGTCTCCTGAAAAAATGAACAAAAAACTCTACTAAAAAATGACAATTGATATTAGTTGCGAGTGACTTACAAAACAAATGTGTAAAGATTTATTCACGGTACACTAGCCCTGTATAAATTACAGTGACAGACATAAAGTTCGCAACTTATGAGATTTTTTTTATTATTAATAATATTGTAAAAACTTCTTGAGTGGAATCGATTCAGTACGTCTAATAACCCAAAAATCATTTTGGCGTATGTCACCTGACCAGTGGCATGGTGGCAAACTTAGAAACTATACTATGATGCGTCAATAACATGATATGCGAAAAAGTTATTTGAAAAAGTTATTTGAAAAAGTTACTAGTAGTTTAATTCTAGGGCAGTATGCAAGTTTTTGAAATTGCTTATTAATTCGTTGCGATATTTATCATGAAGTTGGCAATATATCTGTCAAAACACGTACGTATAGAGAAAACGTCATACAAATTCAGTTACTTCCAGTATACTTCGGAATAACAAACACTTTAGAAACTCACAAGCTTTAAATCCGAACACTTATTCTAACCATTCATACGTCAGCAGAACTTAAGATGAAGTACGAACTTCAATTTCCATTCCCAAGTTTAGTTGCGAAACTTCCTTCAGTTATCCGTAAGGCTAAGGTTCTCTCTGACAATGTGATACTTGCAACCCCATTGTTATTATGCGCGTGCACCTTAATCAGCAGGACTTGTCTTTCAGGAATAAATTAGTGTAACAGGAGTATAGCAAACTTGACTGTAATAACAGAGAAGTTTTATCCCTTATAAAGATAAATTCACTAACCCCATTATACTTTTCGGTGGAGGGTTGTCAGACGCAACCCTATGGTAAACTAAAATAAAGCTAAACTAAAATATTTAAAGTAATGCAACTAACAATAAGCAAGAGTAACAAATCAGTTCGGAAAATAAAAGAATACACTCTAAAGGTCTTATTAAATAAATCGGTGTCATTCAGCTTATTATAATTTGTTATAATCCTTTGAAATAATGCTAACGGTGTGCTAGATTTGTATCAAGTAGAATTAAAAACAGTAATTGCAATCCCATCCAATCCAATTCATTCTTGGCACATTTAATTAAAATTTAAATTGCAATTGGTCGAAATAAATATTAAGTTTATAAATGGTTTCTGAATGAGAGTGACCGGATTGCAAACATTTACCGATATGGAGGTCCACGTTCTGGATAATTGCCAAACTCTTTTGAATCGACTTTGTTTAGTGTATAACAGTGGATTTCATACTTGTGAAGAATATCCCGTCATGTACAATG
The DNA here is from genome assembly GCA_031763485.1 of Osmoderma eremita. Lineage (NCBI taxonomy): Eukaryota > Metazoa > Arthropoda > Insecta > Coleoptera > Scarabaeidae > Osmoderma > Osmoderma eremita. The sequence continues at coordinate 18,323 of JARFOC010034786.1, forward strand.
TTAAACCGCAACATATTTTTAACTCACTGAAGTCAAACATTTCCTTTTTGTAGCGATTTAGAAAGCCTAAAAAGTCTGGAATGCACCCGCAAGAACACCATCCACGTGTTCCACAACCGTCAAACATTTATCAAAAGTAACATCTGCACAGATCTCCAAAATCATGAAGCCACTCCACTTACTTGCCAATGATGTAATAATTTTGTTTCAAAAGATGGATATTCTCTTTTGATAAAATCCCAATAAGTTTAACTCTAAGACGTTCACACTAAGTCAATTGGTATCGCACCAGACACTAATTCTAGTGAGGTTTCTTGTAAATGTACAGTCACTAAGTTGCCGAACCCTGCATTGCTCTAAACCTTGATATCGTCTGTTTTAAAAAACTTTGTACGATTTGAAGAACTGTGTTTTTAAGCGGTTATTATTCCGAAATCGAATGTGCGACATCGGATATAAGCAACGTCATGAAGATATATAAGATGGAGAATGACGAATTCTCCATATGTTGATGGAGGGGCGTATTTAAAAGCCTGCTAACCTAAAATATACTTAATCGAATACAGGAATGTATTAAACATTGATTGATCATTGTTTCTTATTTCTTTCGCTTCCTTTTTGCACCAACTATTTCCTTACTATGATTTTTATAAAATAATAATGTATTTTGGATACAAACTAAAATGTCCATTATTCATGATTCATTTTCTTAACACAAATAAATTATCTTTCAATGCATTAAATTTTGAAAGTAATTCACTCAATTGTATTTTCGTTAACTACATGTAGATTAGCCTTAAAGGAACTAGCGATTTGCTGATATAATCTAGTTCGTATTATCGCCAACAGCAAATATATCTAACAATATTCTGCACTTAATTTCGATGGAACTGTGTGGAAGTATCTATACAATTTTAATGAACTCGGAAATATACTATACCGTTTCAATACATTTAAAACTGATAATCTTTAGACATAAAACATATTATTGTGAAAAAATAAAACAATACTGAAGAACAGTTACTAAAAATATAAACAATATCACGCAACGCTTCAATCGGCTAATGTGTCGTGATTACTGTTTCAGTCCCGAGACAGTTTGCCTGTCGCAACGCCCGTGGAGTTGGAAAACGGGTTAATGCAAAATAATGCGTTGCCCCAGTGAACGGAGTGAATTGTACAGTTATGTTTATGTTTTAACACACTCACACGCGCTAGCCGACAAGAGATTCGATTTACAATCACAAGATCCGTTAAGTTAATTCAAAGGCTATATTTTCGAATCGATATAAGCGTTTGTATGTATATGTATTAGCGTGTACGTTTTCAATGTCTTTACAAAGAAATAATTACAAGGACTCTCGGCTGGTATCACTTAAATCAATTTGTCGTGTGTGGATTCCTCGATACCGTGTATTGGTTTTTACAAGGAAAACTATTTTATATTGAAATATACAAAGCTACGTATTTAATACATACAGGTTGTTCGTGGAAAAATGAAACACTATGAATATTTAAGAATCAAGACATTCAAGATTGCAACGACTGTAGGCTAGCATAATAAACACGTTGTATGGGATTAATAAATAAACAATAAATTGATTAATTCGGGAATACATTAGATACCCATCGTCAACCGCATAACCGAATAGATTCGGTTAATCAAGACGCGTCAACTCTTGATCGAAGGGGTGTCAACCTCAAAATTTTTGAATTGCACCAGGGGCCGAATAATTTCTGATTTAAAAGCTTAGCAATTTGCAATATCACCGTGCATTACTTTTTAAATCCATCGTACCGTTTTCGAGAAATTTTAAAGATAATTAAAGCTAACTAAAAAAGAACTGAAGCTAATTTCACGGAAACTGTCAAATAGATTTCAATTAGTGATATACTATTGCATTGCAAATTACATAAGCTTTTAGATGAGGTAGCATTGAACTCCTAATGCAATTTAATAATTGTGGGATGCAACCTTGTGACTAGCAATTGAAAATACGAAGATCATTTGTTTCCCAAGACTTGTGTCCCTTCAATCAAAAATTGATATTTTTTTCCCACCTCCTTTTGAAAATGCTGAGTGCCTAGGACTTAAGTCGCTCCACGTGTACAGGCGTATTATTATCGTTTGCTTTCCTTCCACGATGAATGTTAGGTTATAATTATCTCTCCCTTGTTTCTGATTATCTGATTATATTTAAAATAAAAATACCCTTACCACCTTGTTGAGTAAAGAACTCTGAATACGTATTTCGGCAACTAAGTTGCCATCCTCAGCAGAAAACCACAAAGGAAAATAATGTCAGACGTAGCAGTCTGGGAGAAATGTACCTCACAGAACACGACTAATAACATTGACATGAATGTGAACCGACTAATAACATTGAGGTGCATTTCTGCCAGAGTGCTACGTCTGACATTATTTTCCCTTGTGGTTTTCTGCTGAGGATGGCAACTTAGTTACCGATATGCGTATTCAGAGTTCTTTACTCAGCAAGGTGGTAAGGGTATTTTTTTATTTTAAATTTATTTTAAGCCATTAAAGATGAGCGACAATCGAGGAAACTTGAAGGAACACGTATTAAGCGGCAATCGAGGAATTTTGGAGGAGAGTAGAGAGACCGAACTAGAAAGTATGCGGAGCTGAAATTTTCAGGGTGCACTTATCCTATTATCTTATGTGATTGTATTTATTTTATTTTTTCTTTGCCTTACTAACGAAATAAATGTGCAAATAATTAAATGGCACTGATCTATTAGCAGTAGTGCTCAAGAAGTAGTTGGACCGGCTCCTCAGTAACGACAGTGTCTAATCTATATCTAAATTTGAGTGAACAGTGATTGTGTTTTAAACTGTCAAAGAATTAGCAAAGTTTGCAAGGACTGTGGGGCACCACACTAAACACACTGTTCGGATTACTCCTCTGGCAGAAAGTGTTTATTAATTCGGGACGACACGTGTTTCGGGAATACGTGGATTCCCATTATCAAGTCGAATAACCGAATTCGGACTTGATAATGGGAATCCACGTATTCCCGAAACACGGGTCGTCTCGAATTAATTAATACTTTGTGCGGGAGGAGTAATCCAAACAGTGTGTTTATTGTCAAAAAATTATTGAAAATGTGTATGGCATCTTTTTATGTTTAAAGGCCCAAACTAAAGATAACAGCTCAAATACTCACATGTACTAGCGGAATTTTATCATAGGTTTGCCAGGACCAAACAGGGGATTTGTATGAGCATTTAGTGAAACACCAATTCTGTTGGTCTGCTAAGAATTCTTCTTACAAAATAAAATAAACACTCCATTCTAAAAAATGTAAGTTGTTTTCCGAATGACGTAATAACAAATACTTCATTGTTGCAACAGAAATGTGTCCATTACTATTCTGCCAGCCCATAATATTAAATATTTACTTTGTTTCTGAGATGTGATTTGCATTTATCACTTTAAGTAGTCCACCAATTACAATTATATGTAAAGAAGCAAATAAAGAAATAAATTTTATGTAAAATATGTAATAAAAAAAATCTCAATTAAATAAATTAAATAACATAGTGTTAAAATTTGTGGGCACAGGTGAATGGACCTTTAATGGCAGATCTAGTTCTTTAATCTAATAATGTTTTAATTTAGTTTGAGCAAATAGATTTTTCTTCTTCTGAAGAGGAATATACTTCCAGTAAACAGAAAAAAATGCTATACAAAAGCCACCTACAATATCTAAACTTGAAAAGAGCCACTAGAATTCTAGGCTACGGGCTGCCGGTTAATCGGCCAGCACAGGCCAATAATTCACGAATTAATGCACGAACGGAGGCGTATTCAATAGAGTCGTAGGGTCGATGGAGCAAAACGGCAAAGTTCGTGCATGTCGACGACCGCTGGTCGACGTCTACCGGTGCCTATACGGGAAATTACTTCGGTCACCGAGCTGACCTCCAGGCGGACCTTGCAAAACAGCCTTTTCTCCCAAGAGTAATTGCCTTCATTAGAAATAACGCGCTAGGAGCTCAGACTTGAAACGTTCCCATAGCTACGAAGATTTCTGTTCGTTGGAAATAATTTATTGGAGATGCTCGTGTCCAGTTCCAGCGAGGAAAGATGCGATACTGCGATATATGGATATAGAGAATGGTTCTTGCAATAGCCGTAGAAGCAAATAAGATAAGACTTCTATGTACACCGGATACCAGAAGTCCCTAGAGAATACAGATGTTACTCCGTACACCTTTTCCCCAGAAGATTCTGTTGTGTGATTATGAAGCACTATGATGTCTTGATTTCAAATACGTATATAAAAAATATCATGTATGATTACTAAAATAAGATTGTTTCCTTTTTGTATGAGATGCTTATGAGTCATTATCTTTGTTTACTTACAAATGACAATTATTATGACAGTATTCTGTTCAAAGCTACCTTTCAAAACAAAAGATATTACCGAGGCAACCGTATTGACTTTAATTGCATTATTCATATCTCTTGATATCCCTTGATGGTAGAAAATCATTGATATATTTGGAATGAACAGAACTCAATTCACCATAATTATCTACTTTAATACTTTGGCAAAGCGAAAACTCTTCTTTAATTGTAGCCTATATAGACATGACAATTTGAAATCTTATCAAGCTAATATCTTCCCTTGAGTTAAGAATATTGAAATCCGGCGAAACAAAGTCAGTTTTGGTTTCGGAAGACGACAGTTGATTTATATACAATAAAATAGAAAAATTCCTCACGGATTACATCGACAACTTACTATATAGAGCGCATTCGTGCTGCACTGAAGTTTATGACGACACGTTTCTGCAGATGAAAGGCGAATTACGCTTTCGAAAACGACAAAGATGAATTCATTGATCCTCGCACATCGTGGGAAAGTTCTTCTCTATTAAAAATGAGTCCTCATGAACGAATTGTTGATAGTTTAAACAATTAACCTGTATTATTTAAGGCTTAAAACTAGAATCTACGTGAGTTGCTAAAATATCTTGTCTCTCATATTTATGTGTATACAAAACAAATGTTCCTATATATGTGTTTATTCATATTTTCCACATGAAATTTAAAGCTACAAAAAAGCTACACACATACATATATATTTGTTTCTGTCAATTCAGTTATTGGGATATCGGATGTAAACAGTATGTACAGAAATCGTACGGTAATTATGTTTTACGGCTATTCTACTACGTCTATATATTTTAAACAAAATCTGATTGATTGTTCTTCCCGTGCCCCCTTCATTTTTCACAAGACGTACGACATAAGCAAGTTCAAAAGTCGAAAGATTTCAGAAGCATTTCTAACTCAATTACCATGGGATAACCAATTGCTTCAGTAGTGAACACGTTCGCAATGATATGTTTACAAGGAACTTGGAGCATTCCTTCCACAAAGAGGTAACACCAGAAGATAGGGTTTTCCTAAGCAATAACGTTTGCAACGCTTGCAACCCTTGGAACATTTTAGCTCCAACCTGCTTAATTTCTTCTGTTCCTTTTGCTCAACATTTAAATTTTTCCAAAATCCAATATTCAGCATCTTTATCTTGAATAGATTCTTGGAGAAAAAAAAAACTTTCACTCTAACGGGGCGATCAAAATTCATTTTCTATCTGATTGCTATTAATTACCAGACTTTCATACACAATGTTATTATAAAAATTGATAGCAAGTGTAGAATTATCCTATATTTCAACGAAGCGAATTTTATCTAAGTGCTAGGCAGTAAATGGTCAAGATTCATCTCGAATCTTTCTCGAAGCATCCGAATCAATACATAATGTGGGAAAGACAAACACAATAACAACCCGCATCGACACTTCTGCCTCATTGTCAGCGCGCGAGGTCCCAACGGCCTTCTCGACTTCTTTCGCGTCTTCGAGGGGGACTTAATTGGAGTGAATGTCAAAACAAACAGTGAGAAAGTCAAGGACGACCCGCTCGCTTATATCCATCATTATCGCACGATCATCACTCCTTACACCGATTGTCACGACCCAAGTGCTCTTCTCGTATTACTTGTGTTTGTTTCTTTCCTTCGCCGGCGTTCTTCTCGTAGATTTTGGAACATTAGCGATGATCGTAGCACGGACGATCGTGACTGGAATGGTTGGAGTTTCTGCTGCGTTGCCTTTGCACGAATGAGTTTTAAGCGGTCTATTGTCCTGTAAAGTATTAAAGGAGTGCCCTCGAAAGTTAAAACGGTCGCTAGCTAACGGATAGCGGCGTACTGTTTAATTCGGTGTTTACACGTGTTCCTAAACAAACTTAGTTTTTACTTGCCGGTAATTACATCTCTCTAGGTCGGAGTTCGCTTTGCTAAATATCTCTCTTTCAAGTTTTGGATAGCGATTCGTACTGATTTCCTCTAACTACGCCTACATAATAATAAAGTTGGGAAACTCTATGTCTGTAAATTTGATTTAAAACATATGGAAACACTTAATAGTTAAGATTTTCTTGTCTTCCTAGAATTTGTAATTTTTCGATACTAGCCACAATTTTCCAATCAATGTATTGGTAATGCTTCATTAAGAAAACTTATCCTGTAGATTTATGTGCAATCAATTACAACCCTTAGTTGAAGATATTTGCAAAAAAGAAACTTAACACCATCTACAAATTGCAAAGAGCTGTTAGATTATGTTCTGTGGGGCTGAAAGAATAACAAAAAACAATAATCTAATTGGGATTGAAATGAAATAAATAATACATACAGTAAGAAGTAAAAACTAGTAAGTTAATCACAAGAAGGATAAAATAATGTAACCCCAAGATTAAATCGGGTAAAAATGTGCAAGTGAATAAAAAATATAAAAAATATGTTAATTATTTATTCTAGTGTTAAAAGTATTGCTGTTTTTCTCATGACATTTTTGAGTTTTCTGTCGCTTAGAGAATAGTTCTGCCAGGAATGCTATTTATAGTACATCTTTGTCTGCAATTCCATCACATTTCGATGCCGTTGCTTATAAACACTGCCTATTACAAAACTGCATAGAAAAATTTCAAGGGGGCAAGCCAGCGAATCGGTGTATTAGTTCCCATTCATGTATTATTAAGGATCCTACCATCAACTCTGTAGTTTCAAAATAACTATGAGCAGGCGCCGCTGTTTGAAATGAATGTGCAAATAGTCAAATAACGGTATGTTTTCTACGAAACCTTCAAGAACCGACACTAATAATATAACATGGCGTTCCCCAGTCAAGCTACCATGATAAAAAAAATATAGGAGTAACAATTTTGAATCTACCAAACCACACCAAGCACCAGCGATTTTGTCGGCTCCCGTAACATCACCGATAGATATTTCAGGCAATATTTCAAAATAAGCCAACGCCCATACTTCCGTTTCTTCGTCCAATATGAAAGCCTTCTTTTTCCAGTTCTCTTTCTTGCGGATTCATTTGGAAATTTTCTGTATAAACGCAAAACATACTGCTTATTCTGTACGTTTTGCCGATAAATGACTAAAATTTAAAAAATGTTGCATGTATTCTTGTTGGCAGGACCACTTCAAATAAGCACAATTTTACAATAGTCTATCGTACAGCTGTCACCCGTAACAACAAACCGCACAACAAATAATCATCATCATAACAGCATGCGCCTAACGATTCGGCCCCCGCCTTGTGACATTTCGCAGTGCAAAAATTACCTTCAATAGAAAGGATGTCAAGTATTGTCAAAGGTACCAGTTGGACGTTAACGTGCGGTAAAAACACTATTACGCAACGTTACATCCGCGAACCAGGCTCAGAGCCTTCACAGTTCCTTGTGATGCGTGTTACAGTTTTATTGGGACAAGTTAGGTGGAATTGTTAATAACTGCGATACAGCAATCTATACATTATGGATGCAAATTTCTACGATATTACGTAGTATATTTAACAGTATAGAAGCAATATGTTTAAACTCGAATCACTTTGTTAACCTCTTCCATAACAAATATTAAAAATTGCATAAAGAATCGGGCATAATATATAAATACCTTGTATCAATCTAGCAATACACGACAGATTTTCTTTTGCATTAATACGTAGCTTTAAAGTCAAAGATAACAGCTGATTCTTAGAGGTTACGAAAGAAATATCTCCATCAGCATTATATCTTAATCTTCCTTAACCTTCCTTTTATCGGAATCAATTTCAACCACAGGATGCATAACAAAACAAACACCCATACGCACATTTTTAGTTCGTTCATTGAACCAGTCGAAGAAAGAGGTAAAAGCGAAACAGATGGTCGCCCATTGTAAAGGAGACACATGTTACGTAAATACATATAGCATCAGAATAAAAGTGGTTTGTAACTGTTGTAGCTGGGTGAAACGGACATTTCTGCTATTTATGTGCATGTTTCTAATAAGCGGGCAAAGCTATTCAATATATTCTTTGAGTTACATATAACTGTGGTTATCGTATGTAATGGATAGATTTTTAGTTTCTAATAGTCTGAATACCAGGAATAATTTCTCAACCGTTAAAACTATACATACATTTATTTCTTACTGGTAAGCCATCAAAGACAGGTCTTATAAAACAAAAACTATCACAAACATAATATATTGCTGTGTTTCAAAAATGCTAATTATATGTAATTAATTAATGAATTTTGAATAATAATAATTATTACAAACTTAGGTTCAATTGTATGTACATGTCAAGTTGACACGTGCCTGGCA